>PVLD010010725.1:0-18315 GCA_004027595.1 Dinomys branickii | reverse complement strand
CAAATACCTATCTATCTCTAAATAAACTGTTACCTCTAAATAAACTATTTACATTTTAAACAATCCTTTAAAACTCCTATCATGGGGATATTTACAGCAAGTATTTTCAGGCTTCTGCCAACATTTGTAAATTTTTGCAGCTTCATGGGCAAGAGTTTGAAGAGTTAAACTGAAAATCTCTGAGTAAGTTTTATACAATTTATAGTTACAACTATTTGAATCAGCTCAGTGCACGTCTAGAAGGAAGTAGTCAGTCTACTTCATCTTTCTTAAAAAAAGAGGGTGACTGTCTTGGAAGATATAATTACTTAAAGCACATAGAATTCTTTTGTATACAATATCTAGAAAAACATTAAAAATTCTTGACATTCAAAAGCAAGACCATATAGCTGATACCCAAGAGAAAAAAGCAAAACAAAATAAAAACAGAAGAAGACCATAGATAATCCAGATGTTGTCATTAACAGACAAGGATTTTTAAGATAACCATGACTAATATGTTAAATGAAACAAAGGAAAAGGTCAACAACATAAAAGAAACGATGGAGAATTTCATCATATAATTAATATCATAAATTCAAATGTATATTCTAGAACTAAATAAGATTTCAGAAACATAATGCAGAATTACTGGCAAGCCTGAATAAAGTTCAAAAGAAAATATCAAAGCTTAGGCATGAAGAATGAAAAAACAAATGAACCAGGTAACAGCGTAGAAATCATGTGAAACATTAAGGGTTTAGCATAGATATAATTAGGAGCTAAGAAAAAATGAGATAATGCAGAAGAAACAATATTTTAAGAGATAAAGACTGAGAATTGAAACAAAAACTGTTGAAAAATATCAACCTACAGATTCAATAAACTTGGCCAACCCAACTCTGTGTGGGTTATACATAGAACATGGGAGTAAAAAGGAAAAGACAGAAACAGACTAGACATGAAGGAACAATGAAAAGAGTAGTAATAAATTTCTCAATAGCAACAGTATAAACTAGGGACTTCCTTCAAAATTCTCAGGAGAAACTTTCTAAATTTCTATACCCAGCCAAACTATCACTCAAGTAGAAAGGTAAAGGTGTTTTTAAACATGCAAGTTATAAAAATATTTTTTAAAAAGGTATTTTTAACATGCAAGTTGTATAAAAGTACTTCTTTTCTAGGAGGTTGTGGGGAGATAGGCTCCATCAAAATGAGCGATAAAACCAGGACAAATTATGACTTGGGATACAGAAGACAAATCAAACTGAGAAGTTAGATGTTCAGGGCAGAATGGCCTGCATCTCACCTCATCTGACATGGCTTCTATCTCCTTGAGTTTGGCAATGAGCTGGTTCACTCTACCTCGGAGGTCCTGGATTTCCCCAGTGTGGTGTCGTACCTTCTCTTGGTACAACCTTTTTAGGAATGAGAGAAAAAAAGAACTGACTGCTTTGTGATGCTGCTGTTAACCTCAAACTCACCCTTTGCTAGTCAACCCTCATAGAACTAGGTAGCCTAAGACCACTGGGTCTTTTGCCTATCTCTGGGCCCATTTTTTCTGTTTAGGCTATACTTAAGATCAGCTCCTTCCTTTCAAATGGCTCTGGGAACTTTGTCTGTAATTAAGGATGGTGACTTGTTGGCCAATATTTCTTTTCAGCTACAACTTACTGATCTCTGACTAGGTACTGCGAACTTGGCAAGGCTCTTCACATTTTCTTTAATAATGCCTATAATTACCTAGAACAAGGTGGGTGTGATTTGCTTCATCTCACAAATAAGAAGTCAAAGGTCTAGGGAAATGAAGGGAGTTAAATAGGGCTAGGTGGGTAGGAACTGTGGGGCTAGGATTTAAATACAGGTTGGTCTGACTATAGAGCCTGCATTCCTAATTAATGCACTGTAACTTCTCACTATAGCTGTGGCTTTTAGGTGATAGAACCGATAAGCAGATTGTTCTTACCTCAAGCTCTGCAGTGGACTATTTATGCTGTCATCCTGGTAGAGTGTTGAGGGAAGCAGGGATTTCCATCAGGTGGCATAATTTGGGCCTATGAGCTTCACCCATCCTTTCTCCCACAGCCGTAAGTCCATCCATTCATCCAGCTTCTTGTCTACTCTTCCATCCATCAACCCACACACAATCTTCCAAACTCCAAACTCCAAACTCCACACTCCTCTTACTCTTTTTTTTAATCCATCCATGCCCATCCACCTACCTTCCCCATCCATCTGCTTTTCTGTCTCCCCCATTCCCCTTCCATATATCCCCCTCCTATACATTCACCCTAGCTCATACATCCACCCTCCCTCATCCATCCATCCATCCATCCATCCATCATCTACCCCATCTGACCTCCCATTACTCATCCATTTTCCCATTTATGTATCTGTCCTCCCACCCGTTCCTTCATTCCTGTTTCTTTACATCCGACCCTCTTTATCCATCTATCCATTCACTCATCTATCCTCCTGTCCATTCTTCCTCTGGCTGGCCACTCTGCCATCCAATAGTGATAGTGGCAGCCCTGTGCCTGGCACTGAGCTGGACACTGCTTGGTTGAGTCAGCCTGTTGCTAGTAGAGTGGGGAGACAGTTAAGATGACAGAAAACTGCATTTATGATTATAAACAATTACGGGAGGAAGGGAATGTGGCTTCTCTGTCTTGGTGTTTCTGGAAAAAGTGATACTTTAGCTGGGCCTTGAACCGTATGAAGGCATTCATAAGGGGAGGAGAGGGCAAGGCAGGGCCCTCTGGGCAGAGCTCTCTGGCCAGAGCTCCCTGTTTCAGGAAGGCTTCTGAGACTCCCTGAAACAGGGAGCTCTGGGCACTTGTTTTCTCTTTCCTCCTCCCCAGAACCCACAAAGAAAATGAATATCATTTCATTTAAGCAGAAATGAAGAGAAATGTGTCCCTTATTCTTATTACTTTGCTTTGCGACAGGGCCTTCAGAAATGAAGGTCGCCTTTGCGGAGAGTGACAGAAGAATCGTCCCGGTGGAAGCTGGCCTTTGAAAGTCTTATTTGGTAGGAGAGATGGGTCCCCCAGGTGATCAGTGTGACAGAGGCAGAGGTTTGGGTCAGGGATGAGTCAGTAGGGGACTGATGGGATCTGGATGTGAGGAGAGAGGGAGGAGGTATTGGAGGTGATGACTGATTTCCATGACAGCAGTCAACTGTGGCACCTGAAGAGGACACATACTCACCTGCCAGACTTCCATTTTCGATGGTATGTGCATAGAAAACACCCAGAATCCTGTGGGGCCATGAGAACAAGAATGACCTACTTAACATACAGAGCCTGGGTTTTGGAACAAAGGTATCTGAGTTCAGATCCCAGCCTTGGCACTTACTAGCATTGTGCAACTTTGGGAGACTTTACCTAACCCAGTTTCCTTTTCTGTAAAATGGGAACAGCAGTAATATCCACTTCATGTTCGAATGATAGATGTTTTATATGTCATGTATATATACCACGTATCATGTCTTCTTTCACTCTCCTCTCCCATCCTTGCTGGGGATAATTGACCAAGAAAAGAAGGCAGGGTGGTCTTTTCGGGGTGGTGACATTTTTTGGCCTCTGGTCTGGTGGAAAATCTCATTATTGGAGCCATTATGTAAGTCTTTAAAACCTGTATGTTGTTAATGAAGAATTTAACAAACTATGAATGGAAGAGTACTTCCTCAGCCTGATTAATGCTGTCTATCAAAACACTCCCAGCTGGCATCATCTTAATGATAAAGGATTGGATGTTTACCTACTAAGATCAAGAACAAGACAAGAATGTCTGCTCCTCTTTCTAATTAACATTATTTTGGAGGTCCTAACTAGGTCAGTCAGTCAGAAAAAGATAAAAGGCATCCAGTTTGGCACAAAGGAAAGAGTAATACTATCTCTTTTTGAAAATGACATGATCTCACACATAGAATCCTAAGGTGTTGAAGACTAGGTAACTTGCCTAATGCCAGAATTAATAAAGTTTAGCAGGTTGCAAGATTAATATACAAAATCAATTGTATATTATGGTAAGGAACAGTCTGAAAATGAAATTAAGAAAACACCACTTACAATAGCTTCATAAAGAATGAGATACTTAGGAATAAATTTAACAAAAGAATGCCTGTAATCCCAGCACTCGGGAGGCTGAAGCAGGAGGATCGTTGTGAGTTCGAGACCAGCCTGGGCTACAAAGTGAGTTCAAGGCCAGCCTGAACTGCATAGAGAGACCCTGTCTCAAAAAGACAAAAATATTTAACAAAAGAAGGACAACACTTATACTTAAAAAATAAAGAAACACTGTTGAAACAGGTTAAAGAAGACATTGCAGTATCCTAAATGGAAATAGCCTATGTTCAAGGATAGAAAGACTTAATATTTTTAAGGAGACACTATTCCTCATACTCATCTACTGACCAGTGCAACCACTATTGAAACCCCATTGACCTCTTTGGCTGAAATTCATACGGAGATGTACAGGATCCATAATAGCCCAAACACTCTTGGAAAAGAATAAAGTTGGCAGAATCACACTCCAGATTACAAAACTGACAACAAGCTGTATCCACCAAGCCAGGGTAGTACCAGCATGCAGATACATGTGCAGATCAATGGAGCAGAACTGAGAGTTCAGAAATAGAACCCTCACCTTTAGGGTCAACTGAATTTCAACAAGGGTGCCAAGATAATTGTGAGGCAAACAATAACCTTTTCAGTAAATGGTGCTAGCACAACTGGGTGTCCATATTCAAAAGATAAAGTTGGATCCTACCTTACACCATATGCAAAAATAAAGTAAAAACTGATCATGGACCTAAATGTAAGAGCTTCTACTCTTAGAAGAAAACAGGAGAGACTCTTCATGATCTTGAGTTGGGCAAATGGGTTTGTAAATAATAATACCAAAAGCATAAGCAATGAAATAAAACATAGATTACTTGGGCTTCATCAAAATTAAAAAATTTTCTGCTGCAGAGGACACCACCAAGAAAGTGTGAATTCAACTCACAAAATAAGAGTAAATATTTGCAAATCATATATCTGGTGAGGGACTTATATCCAGATTGCATAAGTAGCTCTTACAACTCAGTAATAAAAGGACACCCCGAATGAGCAAAGGATTTGAATAGGCATTTTCCAAAGAATGTATACACAAGGCCAATAAGCACAGGAAAACGTGTTTAACATCATTAATTATTAGGGAAATGCAAATCAAACCTAGAAGGTTGTATCACTTCATGCCCTCTACAATGGCTCATAGTGGTGAGAACATGGAGAAAATGGTGAGCAGGAAGGAAAATTGCTGGTGGGAAGGTGAAGTGGAGATGGCACTTTGGAAAACGGTGTGACAGGTCCTGAGGTAGGGAGGACTCAGCAACTCTCCTCCTAGGTAAACACCCAGGGCAGTTGAAAACACATCCACACAAAAACCACAAGAACTGAAACTGCACACGAACCTTCATAGCAGAAATAACCAAACAGTAAACACAAGCAGCCCTAATATCTGTCAACTGATGAATGGATATCCCTCTGCCATGACTATTTTTGGTCACAAAAGAGAATAAATTCCTGTACGTGCTGTAGCAGGCCTGAATCTTGACAGTGTTATGCTAAGCAAAAGAAAGCCACGAAGAACATTTATATGAAATGTCCAAACTAGGCAAATCTATATGGACAGAAAAGGCTGGGGATGCGGCTCGGCAGCAGGGTTCTTTCCTCTCATAGACAGAAAAAGCTTAGTGGAAGAATGGGGGAAATGACTGTCAGCAGATGAGAGCTTTCTTTTTAGATTGGTGAAAGTATTCTCCAATTTGATAGCGGTGATGGATGTACAACCTTGTGCATGCACTGAATTATGTGCTTATGGGAGAACTTTATGGTCTGGAAATTGTATCTCAATGGAACTGTTATTTTCGAAAATGCTGTTGTTGGGTCAACACAGGGAAATTCTCTTGTCCTTATTTTTTCTTGGGGGACCGGATTCTTTCTTCCCCACTGACACCCCCACTCCAAGGCCAGCATGCTTGAGTGGAGTGGGGGGGCAGGCCCTTTGCTTGGGAGGCAACCCTGTGACGTGGGCGGCACAGGTGGCCAGAAAGAAGCCATGGAAACCCCGGCAGGACTGTAATAATGATCATAGCGTGGGCTGGGGAGAGCTTGACAGTTTTTAAGCATTTTTTAGCTTTCAAAATTTTTTCTTGGGCATCATTTCATTTATTTCTTACAACAGCCCTTAGACAGATGGGAAAGCTGAACACAGAGGGGCGGAGCCTTGCCAGGGTCAGAGAGTCAGTGCCAGAGCCCCTGATATGCCCTCCCCAGCATGGGTCGGGGCCTGGGAGTGCTCCCACCCAGGACAGGGCCCTGGAGACGCACCCAAGGCACAAAGGATCAGAACACCTGTCTTCTCCATGAACTTCTGGCAGATCACCTTGTACCTGGAAGCCCGAGAAGCGTGGTCAACAGGAGGCAGAACCGGACAGAGGTCCCCCGCCCCTCCCCCTCCCTTGCCGCTCCTGCGGGCTCATGCCCCGCCCTTCTCTCCCCGGTGCCCTGGCCTCCAGGGCTCAGCCTACTGGCCTTCTTCTGAGGACCCCAGGGTCAGCACCCCCGGCACTCCCATCGTGGTTCTGTGTCTGCCTCTGAGGGGAGCTCATGAGTGGTGGAGCCAAGGCCGGACCCAGAGCGAGCATTAAGGAAAGGTCAAAATTGAACCTTTAATTGGATGAGCGAGGCAGACAGCTCTGCGGGAGCACAAAGGAATTCACAGGGCTGGAGCTGGTAAAGGGAGAGCAGTGGCCGGAGGCCCAGGCGAGAAGCACAGCCCAGGCTTTTCTATGAAAGGGTATAAACAGGAGTGCCTCCATCTTAGACTCCAGTCCACCCTACACTGCCCCCACGCACCCCTTACACCAGAGGTACCGGGAATGTCTGCTCAGCTTAGATCCCAGCAACGTGGCACCGCCAAGGATAATTTTTCCACAGCCAAGGACTTGGAGTTCCCATCCACCCCATTCTCCCCTCCCTTAGCAACCCTGCCCAGCAACCCCCAGGCCTTCTTCCAGCACCACTTAAACTGGGGCAGATTGCGAGCCTTGAAAGAAACCCATGGAGAGAAGGTCAGCTGCTTCTCACGAGTTAGAAAATAAAAGGAACCTGCTGCTGTGCCTCTGCGTGTGCTTGCTACTTCATGCTAAAATGTGCTAGTGCCCTTCCTCAGAAGTAAAATACCTTGCCTTGTTGAGATTTCTTGATGTCTGAGCGCTTTGTTATCAGCACTGACAAACTGAGTCTGGGAGCATGTTCCCAACACAGTTCAGGCAAAGGTGTAGGACTGGGAATAGGAGCAGTGTCTAGGGAGAGGACCCCAGCCTGGCTGGCCCTGTGGGTCCACAGCAGGAAGGCAGATAAGGGCAGGTTGGAAAGGGAGCAGGGGACGGGTTGCAGGAGGCTGCAGGATGAGCTGGAGCAGGGGAGTCACAGTGAGTTCTGGGTTGGGGTTCTGATAAAAGCCAGGTTTGGAATCCCTTATCCCTTCTGGCTATCAGAAGGAGGCCCAGACCTATGAAGGGACTGCACGGTCACCAGCTGTCCCCTGCCCCCATGGCCCTACCTCCTGCTCACCTGTAGGTGTTGAACAGGGCTTGCTGGGCCTGAGTTCTCAGGAAGCAGGCCAGGCAGTTGAACCAGGCTGCGGTGGAGACAGGAGGGCAGTGAGTGCCATTGTGTAGACTCACTGGCTGTCCTAGAGCTGGGGGAGACCCTGGAGCTGGAGAGCCGCCTGACAGCCCCTGGCTCAGGCCATGGGTGAGCACCAGGCTGGAGTGAGTACAGGTCCCACAGACGAGCACGGCTCGCTGAGCAGGGGCACTGAATAGCAGCAGTGGCTCTGGAGCACAGAAAGCACTGGGAGTTGGCAAGGGCAGGGTCCTCGTTGGGTTCATTTCTAGGTGCCCGGCATGGAGCTAGGGGTAAAGCAGGGAGTCAGGACGGCCGGAAGTGGGAGGACTTGTGGGTGGCTGAGGACTGGAAGAGGATGACCGCCTGACCTGGAAGATGAGTGAATGAGAAAATGGGGGAGAGGAGGAGAGGAGAGGTAAAAAGGCGGGGAGATGCGTGAGCGGACAGACGGACATATCAACAAATACCAGCATGGGTAACTGAGGAGTGACTCAGCGGAGGGATCGATGGAACCGGGCAGAGGAGGGCTGGCAGGCGATTCCCCCTTTAAACAGCAAGGCTCCTTCCTACTTCCCCTTTCAGTTGCCAGAGAGACCCTCCCTGGGATGCACCCCCGCTGTGGGGGGATTCAGAGCTCAGGCTGCTGCTGCCTACAAGTCCCGCAGCAGGGCCGGCCTCGCCTGGCTGGCATCCACCTGACCTGAGACCAGACCCTTTTCTGAGCCACATCGATGGCCACTCTGGGGCTTCAGTGCATACGTACACACAAATCCCAGCATGGAGTGTGTCAGGTTGATGGCTGGGGTGCTGATGTGGGCAGGCAACAGGTTGCCATCATCTGCAGAGAGAGTAGGACTGTCACACTGCTGCGAGCCCCCGGGACACAGGCATGGTGCAAGTATCCCCACTGCCTCATCTCCTTTTGCTGGGCCCTCCGGTGTTGCTTGTTAGACCTTTCCGAGCTGCCCATCACCCTCCAGGGTCCCCGCTTGGCTTACTCCTGCATGCTGTGGGCTCCTCGACCACCCTGCAGGGGTTCCGGTTTCGCTGGTTGCCCCTGGGGAAGACAAGGGTCATGGTCATGATCACATTTTAAAATCTGGAGGGTATGTGATGTTGCTACATTCCAGATGGAGAAACTGAGCCACAGAGCGGTTTATGAAATGTTGGACTACACCTCAGGGACAGATCTCTCTGGCTGGTCCCAAATCCAGGCCTCATCTGAGGACAAGCTCTGGTTGCTATGGCCACCGTGGTGATTGTCACTCAAAGCTACCCTCTGCTGTTCTTTTTTTTGGGTTCTTTTTTTTTTTTTCGGTGGTACCAGGGATTGAACTCAGGACCTTGCGCTTGCCAGGCAGGTGCTTATTCCACTGAGCTATACCCCCAGCCCCACCCTCTGCTGTTCTTGGCAGAAATCTTATTTTTGTCTTATCCTCGTCTACTACCCCACGTGACGAAAGGCATCAGATTGGTAGAAGCCTGTTGTGACCCACCCATCCCCTTCAAGTGTTGGTTTCAAGGATGCAGCATTTGCAGGGATGAGGTAGGATGTGGCGTGGTGGCTCTGGCCATATAGGATTTGGGGAAATGGCTGTGTCACTGTTGAAATGAGATCCTCAGGAAGCAATGCCCACTCTCCTTCTTCCTTAGGTAGCCATGTTTCTATCTGACAACCAGAACTGTGGCAGCCATCTTGTGACTGAAAAGAGAGGAGGCTATAAGGAAGACCAAATGACAGAAGTAACGGGTCTTGGGAGGCATGAAAGAATGGGGGAATTCATATACTCTGGAACAATCTACTCCTTAGAACCTTTTGGTAGGTGAGATAAAAGTATTTTATTTACTCATTAAGGCAATGTGCTATAAACTTTACAAATTATACCCCCTTTGTGTTTATGCTTATTAAGAAACTATCCACATGCCTATTACAGTTTGAATGTTGATTGCCCCTTCCCCAGGACGCTTGTGTTAAAAGTTTGCTTCCCAGGGTGGCACTATGGGACAGTACTGTGGACCTATGTGTGGGGGGCTACTGGGAGGTCCTTGGGTCCCTGGGGGTTCTCCTTGAAGGCACCGTGGAAACCCAGGCTCTTCCCTTTTCTCTGCTTCCTGACTCATGAGGAAGTTTTGTTTCCACTCACTCTCACCATGCTGTACTGCCACACAGAGGAATAGGGGCCACCTAACCATGGACTGCAGCCTCAATAACCATGAGCCCAAACAAACCTTTTTTCTTTCTAAGTTAATTACCTCAGATGTTTTGTTATAGTGACAGAAATGTGACTAACACAATACCCAATTATGCTAACATATTGTTATCCTTTCCAAATGTACAGATTTATTTAAATAATCCTAAAGAATATATAGAGCAGTAAAGTGAAGAGTCTATAGCAACTTATTATGTGTCTCAAAATAACTGAAAGAGAGGATGCTGAAGAAATGCTCATTACCTGATTGGATCATTACCTGTAGTACAGAGGTATTGAACTATCAGATTGACCCCTATAAATGTGTACAATTCCTAAATGTCAATTAAAAACAGAGGGATTAACTAAAAATACATATTCAAGTTGTAATAGTTCCTTCCCTCACTCTTGTGGCTGTTTTTTTCCCCTAGTACTAGAGATAAAACCAGTACTATAAAGCTAGGCAAGTGCTCTGCCACTGATCTACAGCTCCAGTTTTTTTTATTTTGATTTTGATACAGAGCCTCACTAATCTGCTTGAGTCTCATTTACCTGCTCAGGCTAGCCCCAAATGCCTGATTCTCCTGTCTCAGCCTCCTGCATAGCTGGAATTACCATGGTTTGTTTTGTATACTTTCTTGTTCTGGGGCCCAGAAATGGGCATCATTTTGGGTTGGAATTTCTGTCACCTGCAACCAGAGCCCCCCTGACAGACAGGGACAGAGATGTGTGTTTTCTTGTTTAGCACCTGCCTCCCTCACCAGCATTAGCTCCCTGAAGGCAGAACATGTGGGGTTAGCACAACTCTGTGCTCCCTGGGCTCTGCCCAATGCTCGGCACACAGCAGGTGTGCAAGAAATGCATGCTAGAAGGCCCGCTGCTCTGCCACCTCCTGGCTGGAGACTTTGGGAAGCTACCACCAGATGTCTCTGGCCTTGCTTGGCTGCTGTACATGTGGCATGATTGCTGCCACTGGGTCACCTCCCAGGAGAGGATGAGGCCTTTGATAAATTGTAAGGGTCTGGGCAAAGGGGGGGCTGTCCTCACCTCCTGGCCCTGGGATTGCAGACCATATCTTCAGGCATGAAACATGGCTCCCCAGGGTTCCTTGAGGACCGTGGCATTGATGTTTTTCTCTAGGATGGAGAAATGGTGGTGGGGATCTCTGGGACTCAGTGAGGAGGAAGTTGCTGCTGCCACCACCTCTGAGTGTCCCCTGGAGGGTGACATGTGGACTTGCTGAGGTCAGATGGAACTGTGGGCACTGTGACCTCACAGAGTAGGTAGGCAGGGAGGCCACCCTGTCTTCAGCTACTGTGATCACCTCTCTATCTTTAAGATGGGGAAACTGAAGCTGTAAAACAGGAAGAGCCATGCCAGGCCCTTGGGGGTTGAGCAGGTTACAAGCTGAGGCTCCAGTAACTGGCCTGGGTTGCCCTTGCTCCCCAGATCATTTCCTGCCTCACTGCCTCGATTCACACCCTCTTAGGTTATGCATGTATGCGTTTCACAATGCCAAGCTTTTCACTGGTGGACATTTTGTGTCACACAGAGTAACATTTCATGTGTTATTTTAATAAAGCAATACTCCTCTTCCTCCTTGTCCTCCTCCTCCTCCTCCTCTTCTTCTTTTTCTGTACTGGGAATAGAACTCAGGACCTCATGCTTGCCAGGCAAAGCTGTAATTCTTACTGGGGAAAATAAAAGCACAAGAGGATGGGACTGTCCATCTAGGTGTCTTCTGGAAGCTAAAATGAGCTCACTTTTGTCCCCTTGTGGCCTTTGCTCAAAATTGCAGGCTAAATCCCTGTGGGAGGTAGATTAATAATGTTCCCCAAAGAGGTTGGCACTGTAAAACCAGCACGTTAAGTTACACAGCAAAGAGGATCTGAAGGTAACAGATGGAGTTAAGGTCACTACTCAGCTGATCTTGAGATGAGAGACTATCCTCGATTATCTAGATGTGCCCGGTGTCATCAGAAGGGTCTTGTAAGCAGGGGAGAGAGAGACGGAGAGATAGCACCTTGCTGGCTTTGAAGATGGATGGTCAAATGAGGAGTTAGAAGCTGAAGACAGCCAGGAAACAGGTCCTTTCCGATAGACTCCAGCAAGGAAAGTGGCCCTGTTGATACCTCTTGGGATTTAGTCCAGCAAGACCCACTTTGAACTTGTGACCTCTGGAGCTGGAAAATGATAAGTTTGTGTTTTAAGTCACTAAGTTGGTGGTCATTTGTTACCACAGCAACAGGAGGCGGGTACAGGGCTCCTGAGAACTCTAGTGAAGGGGAAACAAGTTCTGCCATCAGTTATGACAAGGATTTTTCAATTGTGCATTCATTTATTTTTTCACTCAACAAACACGTATTAAGTATGCTCCAGATACTGAGTATGGGGTTGAGCAGAACCAACTCCCATCTTGAAGATGTAGGTAGATTGGGTACAGAACTCTGTGCATACCAGGTACTCAACAAACAGTACTCAACTTTGCTGGAGGGGGGTGGCTGGGCACTGGGAATGGGCTGATGGGATCTTTCCTTTGTGTTAGCTGGATGTCACCAAATATCCTTTGTTTTGAAAGTGCTGGAGGAAGTGTTCATGTCAAAGCAAACACTGAGAGTGACGTTGGTCAATATTTACAGGGTTTTTTTGTGTGTGCTACTGGGAATTGAACCTGGGGCCTTTGCACTGAGCTGTGTCCCCAGCCCTTTTTTTGAGATAAGATCTTGCTATGCTGCTAAGTTGCCCAGGCTGGGCTTGAACTCATGATCCTCTTGCTTCAACCTCCAAGAATGCTGAATATCTGAGCTCCTATTCATTGAGTCCGCTGTTTGCTTAGGCTGTGATGAGGGTCAAGAGGATGTAGACTTAGGCATCAGTGGGCTGGTGTGGAGTCAGTGGGAGCCACAGAGGACTATGGAATAAGGGAATCTCTGAGGCCCTTTGGGCTTCTACCCCTGGTGAATCATGCTGAGGTACAGAGAGTTCTCCTGCAATTGGGCCATCACCTTCTTTGCACATATGTACACACACACACACACACACACACACACACACACACACACCACTCCCAAGGGACAGCCCACAGTACACACATGCACCTACTATGTGCACTCAGACACAGCAGACAAAGCCCACACAGAGACACCTACACAAAACCTGTCACATTGCACTCATGTCAGCTTGTGTAAATCAGCTTGTCACACTGAACACCAAGATCTCTGCGTGCTGGGCTGTGGTCCCACACACACAAACACACACCCTCCTCTGGCTCTAGTCATCACACATGAATGCACACGAGCACCTGTAACTATCCACATACAGTCTTCTCTCTCTTTTTTTTATTTTTTATTTTTATTTTTTTTTTTATTTTTGCGGTACTGGGGATTGAACTCAGGATCTTGTGCTTGCCAGGCAGGCACTTATTCCACTGAACTATATCCCCAGCCCCAGTCTTCTCTCTCACACACACACGTGCATGCATATAAAAGGCCCTCACCCACATACCCAGGTCTTCAGGTCCTGCAAAGCCAGGGTGGATGCCAGAGTGTGTCAGTGGGAAAGGTGAAGGCCCAGGCCATGGCCATGGGATGTACATTTGTAGAGAGGCTGTGTTGAGCGGTGGGGATTGGGTCATCCACATCTGCTCATCCATACTTGCTTGTTCCCTTTTGAGTTAAGACTCAGTGTGTGACCAGGGTCAGGGCTCAGGCAGTGATGGGGAGTGGGGCTCAGGTAGCCCTCTGCCTCTCTAAACAGGTCATGTCTCCAGCAGAGCTTGGTGACACTAGGTCTGAGGGGTTGCTGCCTCCATCCCCTGCCTCTGGACCTAGCTGGGGTGATGTGGAGATGCTCTTGGGAGGAGCCCTCCTTCCACCTTCCTGGCCCATGAGGTTCAGTTGCCCCTCTAGGGTCCCGCGGCAGTTGGCAGCCAGGCATGGTGACGTGGTAGCACCATCACACCCAGGAAACAGCACACTTTGGCAAAGACCGTGTTTGCAGGGAAAACATTTGCCACCATGCAGACCTGCCGCTCCCCAGTCGCCGCAGGGAACCTCATAAGCAGCCTTCACCTGGCCCTGGGGCCGAATAGGGCTGGCCTGGGGCTGAGCATTTGCCTGTCTCCAGATAGTGAGGTAGGCAGGGGTTGGGCTGGCGCCTCTCTAGGGTCGCTGCCTCCACTGTCCAAGCCTGGGCTCACAGGGACAAGCAAGGGACTCTCTGCTGGCCTCCGCCCTTCACGCCTCTGGGCAGTGATCTTGCACCCCTCCTGCTGGGCACGAAGCTCCTCTCTGAGTTGGATGCAGAGCTGCTTGTCTGGGCTGCCTTGGGAGGACTCAGGGAGCCAGGACAGTGGCCCAGTCCCAGGGCATTCCTCACTTGGCCAAGACGAGGTGAGGATAGGAGCCATACTGGGTGAAGGGGAGGCTGCGTGTCATGCTAGTGGTCACACTGGGTTGGCTGCTTGCATTAGGTGTCACAGTGGGCTTGGGCTTCTCCTTGGGACATCTCTCTGTGGGAGTCTCACCATCCTTGTCTGACGTGGCTTGTGTCTGGTACCTGGCCTGTCTGCTGTGTGGCCTTAGGCAAGGCCATGCTTCCACTAGGCCTTGGGGGCCACTTCTGCACCAGTCCCCTCATGGCTCCTGAGGAAGCAGGCAGAGGAGGGTGGTCATCCTAACTGCAGAAATGCAAACGGGACTGTTTGGGCCCCAGGAGCAGGGCTGAGATCACTGCTGGGGCTTGTGTCCTTCAGGCTGGAGTGGGCTTTGGGCAGCCAAGGAGGAGGCCATTATTCTGGCCAGACTCCCTGATGCTTGTCTCCACACCGGCCTGCAGATCCTGGGGCAGTGGCCCGGTGGCCATGGCCAGGATATATCGTGGGCTGGGCCTGCTGCTGGTGCTACTGTTGCCTGCAATCCCTGCCTCCTCGCCGGGCACCGTGGTCCGGATCAACAGGGCGGCACTGAGCTATGGTAAGAGATGGGCTGCCGGAACGTGCATGAGAGCCGTGTGTGTGTGTGTGTGTGTGTGTGTGTGTCTGGGGAACTGGATTTTCATCTGCCATTGTGTCCCTGACTCTCAGACAGTGCCCAACACATTGTGGCTCAGTAGTTCTGAGGCGGATGCGCGAGCTGCAGTGTGTGCTTACAGCTGTGTGCATGACCTCTGTTGTGTGGGCACAGCTGGGCATGTCTGCAAGTGTACATCTACCTAAGAGTTGGTGCCTTGTGGAGATGTGCCCATGGTATGCATGGGTGTTGGGGAAGGTGTGTGATGGGCTGCATGTGTATCACAGGCGTGTCTGCATGCTGTGTGTGTTATATCTTTGTACACATGGGCTACAGAGAGGTGTGTCAAGCCCAGTGCTACAGGGAGTTAGGTTCCTGCTGGGCCCAGCATGAGGGAACCAGCCTCATTCTGGGCCCACTGGGGCCAGGTGGTGAAGTGCTAGATCCTTCTGAGTCCTGCCCTGGCCCCTGAGGAAGGAACATTGGGGAAGAGAGGGACAAAGGTTGCTAAGGTCAAGGACCTGAGCACAGAAATCTTTCCTCCCATCCAGCTGCCTCGCAGGGAAGTTTTGAGGGTCCCATCAAAGCAGGGTCAGTCTGAGAATCCAGTGAGCATTTTCCCTAATACCTGATCAAATTTAGATCACAATTGGAGGGATTCAAGCCAGACAGTAGAAGGGACTTTCAATGGTCCAGGCCACAAAGCACTGAGTCAGTGGCTCTGGGAAGCATCAGGGCCCCCTCCCGCCCCCAGGGCACACACAGCTGTCCAGGATCTGCATCCGGGCAGATGGGCAGGCGATGAAAGCCATCAGTGATCTGTGCCACAGCTTGATCCCACACGCCGCACACTGGCGCCTGCAGGCAGAGACACGAGGCTCACCACCCAGTGACACCCTTTTGCTCTCTGCCTGTCCTGTGCAGGCCTCCTTTGTCCCTTGGAGTCCTCCCTGGCACAGCTGCCTGTGTTTGTTCTTGGCGGAAACCCGGCGGGCGGCCTCACTGCACATTCTGTCTCCAAGCCTATGCTGGTGACTGTCCCTGCACCTTCCCACCCAGCAGAGTTCAGGCCCCAAGCCAGGGAGCACTGTGGATGGAGTCCAAGGTCTGGCTGTGAGTCACAGTCAGCTGAAGGTGGTCAGGTTGGAGAGGGGCACTGGGAACATGGAGAGCACCACCCTTTTGCTCTGTGTCTGGGGACACTGAGGCCAAAAGAGGCTCAGTGATTTCCCGTCGTTCCACAGTGAGTCTGAGCTTCTTTACTCCTAAATTCTTGTCCCCTTCAGTGCCATAGCCTCTCATTTTAACTCAGCTTGCCCTTACTAGCCCTTGAGTCCAGCGGTGCAGGTGAGGGCAGAAACCTGAAGACACAGGGCCAGGCGCCCAGGTCCTAAGCCAGCTCGCCCTGGCCGGGTGTCCTCATCCCCTGTAATTTGGGCATAAAGACAGAAGGAAGAGCACCCAGAACATGCCTGGCACACCTGCGGTACCATGGAACGTGCATCACGATTATACACAGACCCATTGTGACGGTGACAGCTCTGATCACACACAGTCTTTGCAATGGCTCTGAGTGACAGGTACCATTACAATCACTGCAGATTTACAGAAAGCAAGGCACAGAGCAGCCGCATAGGCAGTGAGTAGTAGAGCTGGGAATGGCACCCACAACCTGAGGCACTCTAGCGGGCTCAGCCTTTGGGTGAGGCTGCTGTGCCCCTTGCAGGGATGTCCCCTTGACCATCAGGCTTGGGGAAGGCTTCTGAGCAGACAGGAGCTGTTTGGAGCCTGGAATGAGGGCACAGGATTTTATTGTCTTGGAGGAAAGGGATGAAGGAGAAGGCAGAGGCAGAGGGCTGATCTGAGCCATCCATCGTGGCTCGTGTGGAGCTGGCCTCCTCCCTGGGTGGCCTTGCAGGGAGCCTGTCCCTCCTGTGTCTCAGTCCTGTCCCGAGGAGTGCAGCACAGAGGTGGGCGGTTTGTTTCTGCTGCTCCTGAGCCCAGCCTGACCTCACCGTGCCCTGGCCCGTGCAGTGTCTGATGTTGGGAAAGTCCCTCTCCAGCGGGCCCTGAAGGTCATGGTTCCACCTTTCCTGGACTGGAGTGGTGAGATGCTTCGGCCTGCCAGGTGAGTGCCCCCTCTACAGCGAAGGTGCTCCTGCCACCAGGGGGGCTGTCCTTGCCGCCGGGCGAACGCTTCAGTCCACTAGGAGGGAGGTCTTGCGGGGATGCCCCTTCCAGGGAGATGTCCCAGCAGGGCAGTGCTCCCAGCCCCTGGACTCCAGGTCCAGGCCATCAAATGAATGCAGCCTCCTGGAGTGAGGCCTCCTCTCACCATGGTTAAAAGATTTAGAAAACAGGACCAAGGTGACACCTTGGCACTTCTCAGTTAGGGCATTTCTGCCTTCAGAGGCTGAGACTGTAGCCCCTGAGTCTACAGAACTCAAAAGACCAATGGCCGCTTCCTCCAGAAGCCAGATGCTGAGTTTAGACACAAGTCTGAGCCTAATTCCCCTCCCCTCTAATGCACAGAGACTCAAAGGCACGCGATATGGGGTGCCTCACACTCAGTCTCCTCCAGTGGCTGAGCTGATTGTCCGCATCCATGTGGGAACACAGACCTGCTACTGACAGACCGCCGGGTGCCCAGGAGAATCCATCTCTCTCTCTCTCTGTCAGTCATCTATCAGTCTATCTATTATCTATCTATACCTGTCATACCTGTCTATCCATCTATCCATCTATCCATCTATGTATTAATGATGGCAACAATTGAAAGACTTCATTTTAAGCCCCTGAAGTACCCTGTAGATGAACTGACTCACATTTCTGCAGCTGTATCTGGCCTGGCCGCACCCCCATGCCACATTAGGGGTGGCATTTGTAGCCACTGAAGCACACCTGGGATGACTGTGCAGTCGGCAGGGTGGGTTGTGTGCCGGGAAGGGTCATGGATCTGTGTTACCCAAGGCTGTGGGTGTTGGGGGTTGGTTTGATGTGATCTTTAGACTTTATACCCTTTTGTGGTAACTGAATTTTCCCCTCACCTACTGTGCAAAGAAAAAAAAATGACTTTTACTTAGATAAAAAAGAAGTCATAGGGTCACTGGGGAGAAGTTGGAGGGAGGGACCCGGACAGGTAGATTTGGAGGGAGGGAGTTTCCTGTTCCTGCAGGGCCACATACCACAGTGTTGGCTAGGGTGCTCCGAGGGGGTTTCTGCCTTTGGTGGATCTTTTTTTTTTTTTTTTTTTTTGAAATTTTTTTTTTTTATTTTAGAAACATAAAAGTACAAAAACATATTGACAAACAGACACCCATTATCATAGAAAATAGTACAATCACAACTAATCTATAGACAAGGTGATATGGTCTCAACAGTTGTTGTTGCTTTATCCATTGATATCTTCGAATTGTAGATGTATGGACCCATATACAGACATGCAAATTTAGTCAG
>PVLD010010724.1:0-69259 GCA_004027595.1 Dinomys branickii | reverse complement strand
CAGTGGTTGCACCAGTCTGCATTCCCACCAGCAGTGTAATAGAGTCCCTATTTCTCCACAGCCTCGCCAGCATCTGTTATTGGATGACTTTTTCATACTGGCCAGTCTTACTGGGGTGAGATGAAATCTCGATGTTGTTTTTATTTGCATTTCTCGAATGACTAAGGATGTGGAACATTTTCTCATGTATTTATTTGCTGGCTCTCCCCTCCCAGTTTTGTGATCTTCTTTGAGTGGCTCATTGCACGTATTTTGATCAGATCCTCTGTGAGAAGATTTCTTCTCTTATATTTCAGGACACGAGATTCTAAATTGTTCTCCTACCACCCAGGAGTCTTTTCTGCTTGATACTTTCCTTGTTCCTCTTTTCTCCACTACTTTTAATGCAGTAACTCAGAACTCAGTGCTTTGCAAATATATTTCAGTTTCATAGATCTGAATGTATCAGAATAATATAACTCCTTGACATATGTCACCAGCCCTGATCTCTTTTGCCAACTCAAAACTTATGTTTTCCTTGCCTTATTCATATTTTCAAACTCACATGTATTATCAATCTGGCATTGCTACAGTCTTACTTACCCTTTTTAAACCCTCCATTGCCCACTTGAAGTCAGGAAAACCCTACACTTCTATTAGTCAAGATGAAATTAAGTATACGAACTGATACAGATTCCATAAAACTAGGCCCATCAGATAAGTCTATTAGTTGTACTGAGAATAAAAAATAAAAACCAAAATGATTTAAACATGATCCTGAAACTCCACTGAGCCCAGCATTGAATTAAATATTATAGAGTACACTAGACCCTGCCTCTAAATGTACAATTCTAGTGAAATCTGACTGCTACTTGTTTCTACTGGAATATGACTCTTGTCTCATTTATTAACTTATTGATTCACTCAGCAACAAAAAGAAGGCATATGTAAGTCACACTGTTGAACCCAAGTTTAACTGTGTTACTGGTAGTAATTATAATATCTCACTCCTGATGAAGGCTTCTATTTAGTTAAAGTATGGAAACAAAACCATAGTTTGCATAGGTTTCAACAATGGGGAAGCCAGGTATATCTCAAATACAAAAAACAGTAATTACCATCATCATCATTATTGTTATTACATTCATTACAGCATTTATTAGTGAACTAATTTGTGTCACTCTAGCTTGGGTCAGAAACACAGCGTAAGTATAATTCTAATCCCATGTGTTAGCTTAAAAAGTTCAGAAGAAAAATTCACTACAGTTAAAAATCATTCAGAGATGCTGAAGCAGGAGAGGCGAATATCAGAAAACAGTTTCCACCATGAGGTCGAAGGGAGCAAGATCAGTCTCTGTAATTACCAGAACAAAAGGACAGTTGAAGCCAGGAACAAAATTCCTTAGTCTCTTTTTCCTGGGGTCACAGCCACGAAGGGTTTTTCCCTGATCAGATGTGGCCCTTTATTAGTGCATACGGTTCCCTTTTAAAGAGGAAGGGAATGAGACATACACTTAGATACTTCCCTTTCCCTCAGTCTCTCTTCTCTCCTTGCTACTTACCACTAGGCATGGTGAGTTTCAAACTAAATGCCAGTGGGCTCTGTTGATGTGGTCTACCAGATGTTCTATAAAGAGCAAACTCAAAGGTAAAGACAAAAGACAGTACATCTGCATGGACGTACAGTGAGACAGGGAGAATCCTCAGTTCAGCTACATTATCTAAAAATATACAGTGTCGCTTACTGTGAGTTACTATTTCCATTAACATGATAGAGGTTCTGGCCTCAAAATTAGTATGAGACCAGTCTGAGTTTAAGAAGTAAATTGATCCTCCGATGTTCACTGGACCTTCTCCCTCTATCATGCGCTCTTTTAGTTTATAGTTTGAATATGAGAAAAACTATTTCCAGCATTCAAAATAGTAAGAAATTCAGCATAAACTAAAACAAATAATGAGTCCCATTGCTTCATCATTTATTTGCTCCATAACAGTGAGGAGGAACAAAATCCATTTCCTCAGTGAGTTTAGCAAAGTTAGAATAGGCAGAGCGTGGTATGTATCATTTAAATAATTTTCTGGAAGGAACAGTTGAACCATAGGGATTTGGTCCCTATGAGACAAATCTGTTGTAAACTACTCAGGTTCGACACGTAGGTGCTGTCACTGTGAAATCACATCCTTTTGTTAGGTAGGATGAGACATACCTCTTTTAAATTATACAAATCAGAAGTAAACATTTTAGTGGGTCAAAGTATCTTGACAGGAAACCTCGTCTAGTGAACTGGCAAATGCCTCTATGAAAATGCAGCTGTTCTTTTCAGAGTAAAGTAGTTATAAATAAATGTACACTGGAGTGGTTTATACATAATGCAAAGGGAGCTAAGCCACAGTGAGCTGTTAATTCCATCAAAAAACGCTGGACTGCTTCCACATGATAAACCCCAATATCTATGGATATAGATTAGGTACAATTTTTGTTCCCTAAGGAGGTGGCGCTTTGGAGTGTAATATTATTCCAGAACAAACCTGGGTCTTTCAATAAAAGGCAAGCACCACAACTTCTTAAGTGCTTGTGAGAAGCCAGACTTCCTCGGAGAGATGTACCTGAATTAACATACTCACATGGAAGCAATTACTCTTGTTAGCCAAATTCCATCAACAGGAAAAGAAAGACACAGAGTGTTGAGTAATGTACTCAAAGTTACAAACTTGGAACTAGAGGAGGGGCTCCTCCACAGGAAACGGGACTGGGAACCCTTAGTAACCGCTGTGCTCTGATTCTCAGCACTTAGCTGTGCTTATTGTCACTCAATCCAGAAAACCAGAAGTAAAACATGGAACAGTACTATGCGATCTTTAGGCTTCTCATTGCTGCTCGGTAACTGTAATCACAGTTTCATATAACTTCTATTCCCTTGACTTAGAAATAAGCGCTTTCAGGTTTTTAATCTATATTAATTATTTGAAGTTAATTAAAATATATACTTGGAGGTTCCTCCACAATTTTTTTCTACTTTGTATTGAACTATATCTGGCCAGGGAAACACTGCCCTTTTTAGTCTAAATGCCAGTGGTTTCTAAACTGGGGACTGCACAGCAGCCAGAAGTATTCACACGAAAGAACCTCTCAGTAATGTGGACTGCAGAAGCTCCAGGATGCCACCAGCCTTGCTGATGTCCCTTGTAAGTGATTCTCATTGAGATTTTCTGGAATAAGTCATAATGGGTGTTATGTTCCTTTTCTTATGAAGGAAAGCTGGTACCTTGAAGTTCTCAGTTATATTATCTGGAATGCCCATTGCTTGCACTGCCTTCTTTCCTCACAGCAGAAAGTGAACAGAGATATTAATGATCTCAAATTGTGATGAATATTTTAACTAAAAAAGGACATTAAGAATACCACTCTAGTAACAAAAGAGCATTTGTCAATTCGGTTCCTGTTGTGTAAAATTAAGTTGGATAATAATAACTCAGAAAAAAGGGGAAATAATTAGGGTTTCATTGAATTTATTGACTTATTTTGGACCCTATACCTTCACTTATTGTCTGCACAGTCCTCATATGCATAATGGGATAAAGCAATGGACAGCGGACCCCTGGCTATCAAATGTATAAAGTGCTTACACAGTGACCTGTTCCCATCACTGACTTAGAGTTACAGAAAAAGTCAGTATTGCATTGTCATAACTGCAATTCGTTATTAAAAGGAAGATGTTAACTTTCACAGTCTCAGAGTTGCATTTCTTCTGCCACAATGTTGCGAGATGCGCTGCATGATATTGTAGGTGCTGGCTCAGCTCTATAGTTCACGTGGGTATTAATTTATGATAAACTAAGAAAATAACATTTACAGTTTAAAGAGACTATTTTGAATTTATATTTCTGGGTTTTTAAAAGGCTTTGCAAGAATTAGCATGAGATGTAGTTACAAAAGTAGATGATGGTCTGGAATTCATTTCTCAAATATTCTCACTATCCCAACCTTCCCTACCCACAGACGTTGGCACGCCCCATGGTTTGCTCTAAACTACACACCTCATGAGCATTTCAGAGCACCAATAAGTGTATATGTGTATTTTATGGTATATATGTAAATTTTTTTTTTAGCTCAAGCCAAATATTATTCTACTTGGGTAAACCATACCAAAAATCAGACCTCTTGGGATAGTCTTAAAATTTAAAGAAATTTTCATGGTATGAGGTGTTCTCAAGATAGACTAGACAGAAAAATGAACACACATTATGGGGGAACAAACCTCTTCAAAATAAGACCAGGTTCAGTGGGGCAGGGAAAAGATGACCCCAGTTCTATATGAACCATCCTTCAATTTCACTTCCCGCAACTTATTCATCTGTGAATAACATAAGTATGTCCCATGCTGGTACGTTAGATACCATATCAAAAAGTATAGCATAATACGAAGGATTCCATTGTTTATTAAAACCCAAGATTTATACTCATATGTAAAAGCAAATGATGAATGACTAAATATGACCAAGTCTGGCAAAGAGTCTTTAAGTATGAAAACACTACTTAAGACTGCCTATATATATACATATGATATTATATATTTAAATCATTAATAATTTTATGCCTCATGTACACACTTGAATGAAGGGGAGAAATATCAGATATTATGGGACAATAAAGAAATGACACAAGCTACATGCATTTTCCCTTTCTTTTCTTTAGGCCTCACTCGCAGCCAAAGACAACAAAATGATAAAGCAAAACTACTCCGTGGTATCTGAGTTTATTCAGCTGGGACTCACAGACAGAGCAGACTTGCAGCCCGTCCTCTTGATGGTCTTCTTAGTCATCTGCCTGATCACCGCAATTGGGAATGTGACCATGATTTTCTTAATCAGGAGTGACCCGATGTACTTCTTCAGCCACCTAGCCTTTGTAGATCTCTGTTATGCAACTCCTTACCTGTACGGCTTTGCAAATGGGTTGGCACCAAGCACACTGATGCTTCATCTGACCTTCTGTGGACCCAATGAGATCAATCACTCCTACTGTGCTGACCCCCCGCTCTGGGTCCTCGCCTGCTCAGACACATATGTCAAAGAAACCGCCATGTTTGTGGTGGCTGGGTCCAACCTCACCTGCTCCCGCAGCATCACCCTGGTCTCCTATGCGTTCATCTTTGCAGCCATCCTGCGCATCCGCTCTGCCGAGGGCAGGCGCAAGGCCTTCTCCACCTGCGGGTCTCATCTGATGGCCGTCACTGTCTTTTATGGGTCACTCTTCTGCATGTATCTGAGGCCCCCTTCTGAAGCATCTCTGGAACAGGGTAAAATTATACCTGTGTTTTATATCTTTGTGAGTCCGACGCTAAACCCTCTGATTTATAGCTTGAGAAACAAAGATATTAAAGTAGTCATAAAGAAGGTGATCTAAAAGGCATTGTAAAGTAACAAATCACATATGTATGCACCTATGTTTGTTGTTCCAGCTAGAATTTATGGTTGCCAAGTCAGTCCATTTTTTTTAAATCATAGAATTTGAAAGATGAGGTCAGACGGGTTCTCATTGCTCTATAAAATCTCAAATCAATGAGGATTCCATCCACATTGCTCACACTGATCTCAAGTTGGGAAAGACAGAACTGGGAAATGCTATGAGATGAAAATTTATTAGGATTTTGCAGTGCTTAATAACCCCGAAGCTGTTTCCCAGAAGTTCATCAAGTATAGTTAATGATTTCATAAAATTGCCTTTATGCATAAAAAACCCTAACAATGAAAATCATTCGAGTATTTGGCAGGTAATTGCATTAAAATATATCTTTCAAATGATATCACTGGTACATGGAACTTTTATACATAAAGTGTTGATGGAAATGGAAATTTTCCTGTAGAAGATGTTTGTGATGAGTAAACCTCCTGTCCATGTGACACCTTTCCTCTACTCTTTCATTTCTATCCTCCATAACTGGTTAATAAATTATATTTCCCATTTTAACCATATTAATATGGATAGTTGCTCCTACATGTGTTCCCTATATGTATTCAAACTGCTTATTCAAATTGTGTATTCAAATTTCTGTTTTGACAATACATATACTTTACTTTGACTACTTTAAAATTATGTTCCTATAGTTTTCATTTGTTTTAATCTTTTTTCTTAAAGACATAAAACTTTTACCCATAGATATGTTTTTCATTTTTGGCTGCTTTTACTGTCATATGTCTGTATGCACCTGAGGCCCCCAACAAAATCGTACAATTTTATTAATCTTAACTATGGTCAAATAGCTCGCAGTCTACTGTTCGATTGTTTGCTTTTAGGAAGTTAAGTCATTTTCTCACATGGGATACATGTGATATTTACCTTTATCAACAATTAAGTTTTAAGGCTTCATTTGTTACAGTTTATAGTAAATTATCTCCACTCCCAAACGTAGCAAATAATGTAAAGACCCCATTGCAAGCATCACCATTATTACCTCTTCACACAATGTCAAAATGTTGCCATATGATTCAGATATGAAGTTCAGACTTGCCTACTTGATCTGCGTCTCACCCATTTCTGGTAATGGTAAATATATCTAGCGTCTTATTATAATTATACCTTATGCCACATGTTCATATATAAGTATATAGTGTTATTTTTCCTGGCTTAAAATTGATAATGTGCAATCATTACATGTATATTTCTGCAATTTATTTTTTCACTAACGCTATTCCATATATCCAGTGGATTCTCATATTTCATTGATATGACTTTTACCAATAAATGACGCAATTTATATAGTCATTCTACTATAGATTGACAATTACATTTTTCCACTTTCTTGGTAACATGAAAGCCCAGTTAAAATATTTTGTGTAATTTTAATTATGTACCAGTGAAAAACTTCCTATCATGTAAGCTGTTTACTTCTGGGTCATGAGGAAAGAACATTTTTACATACTTTTTATCTGGCCAATGGCATTACCAATTCATACTCCCAACAAAAGTGTACATTTTCTCAATATTCCATATTTCTGACAACACACATATCTTCAAATTCTCAAAGTTTCCCAATTTGGGGAATACTAATGGGATTCTTTTGAAGTTTGAATCATTGCAAGTGAAGTCAAATAATCTTAAAGGCATTGGTGTTGATTTAAGGTTCCCCTTTTTACCAATTGTATTCATATGTTCTTTGTTCAAGTTTGGTATTTTTCTTTGTTTTGGTATGTTCACATCATCCATTCACAGCAGCACCTATTTATTCTTTACTAGCTACCAGGCTTTTTACGTTACATGCAATATTAATATCTTCCACCTATTTATACCTTGGGTCTCAGTTTTGAATATGATATACCGGTGGTGTGAGTTACTCATTGTAGCACAGTGTAATCACATCGATCATCTCTTTATTGTGTACTCGGTATGCATTGTCTAAACAACCATTTTCTTTTGTAAAGATACTCTTTTATGTCTTAATGTTTTAGAATTCTGCTTTATATTAAGTAATTTATTTCCAAACCTTTCAGATCTTGATAGAACGCTCTTTTCAGATGAACGTCATCAATGTTCCCTTTTTGACCACTCCTCATATTTCTCACTGAACTTGTAGTATAAACTCTGCCATGTGAAACTTTTAGTGTGTGCACCGTTTTTGGTTATGGGATCTTTACTCTTAGATCTGTTTATCCTCCTCTTCATCACCCAAATTATCTTAGGTGAACTCTCCTCCTCACGCCCTGTCCAGAAGTTTGTATTATTTTCTTGAAACACCCCTGGAAGATGGACTGAACATGTACGGAAGCACCTGTACCTGCGGTCCATATCTGTCAAATCTGCAAAAGCCACATAAAACCTACTTCATTCACCCAGCAGTGGTGTTTAATGGGAGGGAAAGAAAGAAAAGATGAGCTACACACTGTTACTATTTAGATCTGCACCCATTCGCTTATTTTTATAGCTATCACTATGGTGTTCCCTGCCTTGGATTCAACCTAAATGATAATGAAATAGTCTTTGTTCAACATACTTTGCAGGCCTGGCTTCCTTCCCCGACAGAGTCAATTCCCAAGCAAGAATATTTGCATGAGTCACATAGATATCAGTAAATGATTTGCATAAGTACTAGTGAATGATTCACATAGATATTACTGAAGAAAACAGCAGGGAATGGACAGGGTGTCACAGGAGCGAGAGTACTGCTCTCAGACGAGATAACATTTGAACAGGGGCTGGACAGGGGTGGTACCATGGGAGAGCTTGTGGAATGGCTTTCTGAGATTTATGCACAGTAGTTAGAAAGGCCTTAAAACAATAAACCATCAGATGTTTTCAGAATAGCAAGGAGATAGTTCTAAAAGGATCAGAGTGAGAAAATTCAAGGAGACAAAGAAAGTCAGCCAGAATTATGTTGGGGATGGTAATACAACTGCCATAGCTGATTCCTTTGCTCCCAATTAGAAAACAAAACAAAACAGTACATGCCTTGAACAACCAATACATAAAAAAATTAAACTAATACATACCATTTCTATCTGTGTAGATTTCTTAAGGATGGGAGATCCTACCTCGCTCATCTATGTGGCAGGGTTAATTCCATATAGCATCTATAAAGCAAGGTTAATTCCACTTTTTTCTTGAGCATAATTTATGAAGGATGCAGATGAGGGATACAGTGACTTTTTACAACATATGTCATGTAGAATACATCAGGAATATTTTATAATTTAAATCTAAATTCTGTATACATGGTGGAAGAGATATAAAAACAAAATATTATCTTCTTTAGGCTCATACTTGCCATATATAGGAGCATAGACATATAGAATATAATTTGACTTATTTGATGCACTTGTCTTTATGATATATTTAATAGAAATATGCACATGTGCATAAAAAGAACATTATAGTCTTAAAACCATTGTTTCACAGGTAAAGTTTTAGCACACTGAGAGAAAGGACAATCAATCTGAAACATCATATCTGAAATCTGATAGGAAGATAATGGTTGGTTGGGGATGAGTGAGGCTCAGGGCAGAAGGATGCAGTTGTCTTACAGGTATAGTATTTTAAAAGTAGAAGTAAAAGTATTTACCGATAGGCTGGTCACAGTGTGTGTGAAATGAGAAGAAATAACTTCAAAATTAATCCTTCTTTCTGGTGGTTGGTTAATTTCCTCTCACTGAGTTGAAGTCAGGAGTGCAGTATTTGGAGGTAATAGGGGAGGCAGGAGGGGTTCAGTCATAGTCAAACAGAGTTGCTGGGCTGTTGACACCCATGTGGAATTGTAAGCAACTGAATGTTAAGTTTGGAGTTTGCAAAAGATGTGTGAGCTCGAGGTTTAAGTCAGGGAGCAAATTATTCGGGCAGTAGTTGAAACCAGGAAATTCACTAAAGTATAAGGCCGGGGATATAGCTCAGTGGCACTGTGACTGCCTGGCAAGTGCAAGGTCCTGAGTTTGATTCCTAATCCCCCAAAATATAAAAAAGTATAAATACAAAAGAGAAGATGATGAACTGAGTCCCCCCAACAAGAAAATTCAGGACAAACTAGTAGTTAACAAAATGCTGAGCAGTCATGCAGTGGGAGGAAAACTTAAAAGAGTTTCATGACCCAAGAGAGGAGAGAAGAAATCTGGCCAAGAAAGTGTGAACTGAAGGACGTCAAATATACTGGGTGAGTCAGGAATGGTAATGGCTACAACCTGACCAACGGGTGGGTTTTGCAATATAAAGACTATATTTATCTTTTGTAGGAGCAGTTTCTTGGAAGCGATGTGGGGAAAGCCTGATCAGACTGTGCTTGAGCAAAACTACAAAACTAGAACTGGAGATGAGAACTACATTCAGCTGTGTCAGGGCTTTTAATTGGCAAGGAAAGGGAAAGGAATGGAATAGCTGTCAGTAAAACACACTGCCTCCATTTAACAATGTCATAGAGCACCCTTAAAATCAGTTAGGGAAGAAACAAAAGAAAATTAAGATAAGCTTCCTTGTTCCCTCCACAGAGCCCCTGGACAAACACTGATAAACTTGAAATTAAGAAAATATGATTACCTCCTGGATAATCTTCTGGATCCCAGAATGCTCTAATTAAAATGATTGATTGATTCCCAATGCAGCAGCAGCACTAGTCACTTGCCTTCCCTGGCCCCTCTGTGAGCGTGGTTCCCGCCTCCCTCATGCTGTGATAAGTAGGGCAACACTGTACAGGTTATTGGCCTCAAGAAACACTCATAATCAGAGGGGAAGAAATGGGGGTATGTCAGAAGCAGAAGCTAGACCTAGTGTTACCTCCTTATTTTATGGGAAAATTATAGTAAGGTCTCAAATGAGGCCCAGAAATTATACATGATTTTCATCCCCAGCAGTTAGGTTTCCTTGATTTTACAAATCTGTCAGGGAGAGGAAGCTCCAAGGATGTGGATGCGACTTGCAATCAGAAAGGAAAAGCTTCCAAGCATAATTGGTCACTCTTCACATATTTTTTCTCAGTTGAATTCCAAATCTTTCTTTCTACCATGGAATTGATCTTTCTGCTAAATATTTTCTACATGGTTCCATTTTCACATTCACTCATTGTACATTATTCCATTTAATTATTTCAATTTTATATTATCATCTAAATACTTACATTTGGAAATCAGATTGCTTATAAACTACATAAAAAGAGAACTATTTTTCCAAATCTATAAATTTAACCATTTGTTAGATAAGACACATACTTTGAGGCATTGCTATATAACCATCCACACATATAGTATAGCACAAAGTAAACATTCAGGAATGACTGCAGTGAAAAATACTTACAAATGTTCACAGTCACAGCAGAACAAGTGCTTCTGCTCTGGGAAAGGTAAGATTCTCTTGGACCAACCAATGGCTCTGAAGAAATATCAGTTATAAGGTATCAGAGCTTTGCAGAGGTAAATATGAATGAACAAAATGTTCTTGAAATTTATGACTGATTCAAGAAATGTTAAACCCACAGATGTGCTCTCATGTGCATAAGTTTAAAATGAATAGAAAAATTACCTTAAGTTCTGTACTGAACAAATGGGGCTGCTGGAATAAAGACATTGGCCTCTCAACCATCTGCGATTCACCCTGCACTGTGATGGACACAGACTAAGCAGATGTGCCCTATTTTGTCTTTAATAAATTCTCTTAGTAAATCCTGAATTTTATCTAAAATTTATGGTGCTATTTCCTTACGAACACCTTTTAAAAAACTCTCTTATTGAAGTCTGCTGTAAGAGATCTTGGGAAGAGGCTGAAGACCAGATTCTCTTTTTAAAGCTAGCTCTGTTGGATTCTTATGGAGCAAATCATGCAATATGAGAAGAGAAGAATCTAGAACAAATTGGGAGAGATTTATGATACTTTCCTAAGGAAAAATAATCATCATAAAATAGTTTACATTCCCTCCACATAACTAACTGGTTGTCACTTCACTGGTATTTCTTCAAGGAAAATTTACCCTTGTATATTAAGAAATGTTTTAGGGAATTATAATTTTTTGACACTAACATCTTTATTGATATAACAAATACTTTTGTGTGAGCTAAGGACATGTGAAAAATGTTTTGATATTCACAGAGGCACACAAAAAAGCAAAGGAAATAATTCTTACCAAAACTCATGCATTGTTTTAATATTTATTGTCTCACTGTCTGTCCATACTATGGGTTCAGTATTGTAATATTCACTTTAAACATGAGGAAATAATCACAGTTTCATTATTAACCTAAAATTATACAGATCAGAAGGGAGGTTTGGGCTGGGGATATAGCTCAGTGGAATAAGCGCCTGCCTAGCAAGCGCAGGGTCCTGAGTTTGATCCCCAGTACCGCCAAAAAGAAAATAAGTAAATAAATAAAATAAAAAAAAAAGAAGGGAGGTTTATATATGCCTGGTTTCAAACTTCATTGTAGTTCCCTATCTTATAATAAACTTCTCCACACTATATTTTATTTGAAGAAAAAGCCATGAAATGAACACCACAAAACCACAAATCATTTTCTATTTCTCAAAGATGTGGTTGATCAGGTGTTTGACAGCTGCTCACATACTAAACAATGTAACTCATGATGAAAAATGATCCTATTTCTTAATGTACAGACAAATTCAACTTGTTCAATAAATGGGCTTTATGGTTAGATTCTGACTCTATCATTTATTAGCTGCATTAATACTAAGTGCATGAACTTTGAAATCAAATTTATTGGGATTTACTCAATCTTACTGTGCCTCAGAGTCTTCCCCTTCTTAATAATAATGTCAGAGATATGGAACTTTTGCATAGAGATACTTCCAGGAATGGTGGGGCACACCTGTAATCCCAGCATTCAGGAGGCTGAGGCAGGAAAATCACTGCAAGTCCAAGGCCAACCTGGGCTACAGAATGAGTTCAAGGTCAGCCTGAACTTCATAGCAAAGCCCTGTCACAAAAAAGGGCAAAAAGTGCACAGAGATACTATCTTTTTAATTATTAACTAAAAAACCACTCCACTTTATATATTTCTATATCCTTTTGAATGTAATAGATGACTGCATCTTCTGTGACACTGTATGTGCCACAGGGTAAGAAACAATGTTTTGAAAGTGATTCTTCTTTACTGATGATCTTGGTACCTAATTTGTATTCAAAAAAAGGGCAACAGATGACAGATAGAGTGATAGCCATAGATAGATAATAACAGAAAGTAGAGAATATAATAGCAGTATTATAAGGCAAGGAGATATTTCTAAAAAACGTAGATATACTGATGGACTCTTCAATGTAATTAACTTATTCATTTATAATCAGTCTACTTTTATTTCCTTAAACAGAAGATTGCTTCTGGAAATGTTCAGAGTCAATCAGACCTGAGAGAAGGAATTTAGCATCCTGAGGTGGATCACTTGCCCAGCGCTTCAGCTTGTCTACTCTGTCTTGTTGCTAATCGTACGTGTTCATTTATTTGAGCAAAGTTTGGACACACAGATCGCATATTCACAACATCTCTTGAGCAATCTTCAAAGCCTACAAATTCTGATTAAACTTTCACTTGAAAAATTCTGTATTTTACCCAACTTATACGAACAGTATGCGGTGGCCACATTCCTGCTGGCTCAGGGTTCTGTCCCTGTACCCTGGTCCACCCCTGTGCCATCCCTGTCTCTGTTGCACATGAAGTGTGGCTATCACATCGATACTGCCGTTTGCCCTCCACGTAACTACAGCATCAGGTGCAAAGTGTTCTGGGTGTGCGTGGCTGCCCTCGCCAAAATGCGCAGCGTTGCAGAGTCTCACACTTGATTTCCGGGCACAGAGCCTCCCTGGTAATTTCCATCTTGTGGTTACTCAGACCATATAAAATGGGAGTTTTACAGGGACCAAGTTGCACCTTCAGAATGAGCTTAGGTATATGTAGAACTGCCATATTTGTATTTCACTGGCAAATGTGGAATTTTCTACTCTGTTACTGCAGAAAAGATCTCTCCATTGTTGAATTCTATCTTGGAATTATGGTGAGGCAACAGAGTCTCACTGACAGAATCGATAACAAAATAAAAATCTTCTCTGTCCATGTGTTTGTGCCTTTCCTTTGAAACACAAAATATGAACAGAGTGCATCCACCCTACGGTGATTCCTTCAGACAGAATGTGCCCCGGCTGCATCCTGGGAAAGGCAGTGAAGTCATTTTTCTTTTTTAAGAATGCAGCCTTTCTGCCAGGAAAGGAAGGTAGAGTGGGAATGGGACCCTAGTGACTCAGGGAAAACAGGAAGCAAGATCATTACACAGAGTGACGCAGGAGCCCCAGAAGTGACACTCAAATCATGTCTACCTCTCATTCTAGAGTGTCTGAGATGTCTTCAGGGAATGCTTACTTGTGAAATTGATGACATCATCTTAATTTTTAAAAGCTCTATTGAGAAAAGCAGCCAATCTTATAAACAGAAGCAAATTTGATCTTTGTTAATCTTGAAGGCTCATCGTTTCTCCTTATTTCTTTCTCAGTTATTTCTCTTTATCTTTTGGGTAGGGCTGTCTATATATTTTGTGTATGTTAGGAACTAGCTAAAATGTCATTTAGAGTGGGAACCCAAACCATCACTTGGAAGGAATGAACACGTAATTATGGGGCTGGGGATATAGTTCAGTGGAATAAGCGCCTGCCTAGCAAGTGCAGGGTCCTGAGTTCAATCCCCAGTACCGCAAAAAAAAAAAAAAAGAACATGTAATTATGAATAGATAAATGATTGCACAGAAAGGGTGCTGTTGGTTATATGTGCAGGACCAATGCTGAAAATTTGACAATTTGTGCTTTTCTAAAGTCTAAACAAAGAGGAAGAAGAAACTGCAGCGTCCTGTGATGCGGGTACATGTTTCATACACTGTTAGATGTCCACATACATTATAACTTAATCCTCGAGGAAAACCCCTGCAACAATATTTTAAGGTAAGAAATCCTACTGTTCACAAAAGTTCTTTGTCTATAATCATAGAGATAATCTCTAGCATAGGTGTAACTTTTAAATCAAATCTATGAAGTTGTAAATTTTTGAATTGATCTTGTAAGACAAATATTACTGCTGAGGCTACTAGGTAAATTTGAGGACGTTTTCAAGGTCTTGGACAGTGCCAGCATGTCTTAGTAGACCATTTTAAAGGAAGGTGGGATTTGGGGATACTATATGCATATGTAGAATGGTGTACATGATGATTTAGTGTTCTATATTAGGGAGAAAGGAAAAGAGAGATACGTATTGCCTTCTTGAAAATACATGCGTGCACACTAGTACAACTTAAATTGTATGCGTGTATCTGTGTCTGTACAGGTACCATGCATGTTCATACACAGAGATGTTACATCTGTATGCATACAGACAATGTGCAGAGTTAGGAGAATAGAATATACAGTAAAATGGAGAAGAGGGAGACAGAAAAAGTATGTGTGTGTGTGAAAGAGAGAGAGAGAGAGAGAGAGAGAGAGGGCATCACTATCCTTCTAAAGGCCATGGTTACTATTATATTCAAAGCTTTTACTTTTGTAAAACATTTTAATGTGGACACAGACAAACATGAATTTAGAACTGAGTTTGAGGTTAGGAGCCAGTGGGAAGAGGATGACTCAGAATAATGCCGCAAAACACGGAATTTTTAGACACATTTCAAGAAAGTAAAGGCAGGTGGAGATAGGAAGCCAGAAGGGAACAGAAGCAGGAGAAGCAGAGGGGTGTTAGGAAACTAGAGATTCGAGAAAATAAAGTTTTCAGTGAAAACATCCTCCCTCCTCAGGGGGCAGATGATAAATTTAAAGAGTACATTTGTCCAGTATTTTTAATTTCCACTTTTATTTCTTGCAACCCACATGACTCATCTTCAATCCACAGAACTGGAAAACTTTGTGTCTTTGTGTTAGCGAATGTTTTAGAATTTCATGTGCAATGAAATAGGTGGAAAGAAGGTTTAGAGCAATTTATCATGTCCCAAGAGTTTGCCACCAGGATTATCTAAATGTCTGTAGTCATGCTACTGTTCTCGGGCAGAACCCCTAACTCAGCTGTAATAAATGGTCATCATTCTACATAGTTTTATCTTCAGTTCCTGTGAAAGCAAAACAGAATAACCGATACTGAAACAAGTTGCAAGTTTATTTGCACTTGTGGGATATTCTGAGCTGGCATGTCATGTCAGGTCTGCCAAGACTGGGGAAGAAGATCCAGCTCTTTCAGCCCAATTATTCTATTTGCTGTAGTCTCCCTTCTTGTGATTCAGGAGGGCTCAGCACTGTGTCCTTATCATAGCCCGCAGGAGACAAACCAGTGAAATTGAGGCAAGTGTGTGTCATACACAGCTAGATAAAAATTCTCTCAGTGGAACCTGCCATTTCACTTATGCAAGTATAGCTTGAGAATAAACAGAGAAAGAGAAAGTTACTGATGTCATTGTTTTTCCTCCTCTGTGCTTTCCTTTGCTTTATTTCCAAGAGCTCAGCTGTGAAGTCCTGGTCTGCCCTTGGAGAGCATACATGTGCCTGCTTACAGGGGGACTGTTGGCTTCTAGTCCACTAGGTCAAATCTCACTCTGGCGATCACTTTCATTTTTGAGCTCAGATTTCACAGCTGTAGACTAACATTCCAAAATTAGTCACTGCTGCACACTAGTTCAGGGCCGAGGCTCTGAAAAATTCAGATTACTTCAAGTAGACCGAATTGACTGGAAGAATGTTAGACTTTCTGAAAGATTTCCTGTAGGATATGTAATTGTTCAACTTTTCATGTATTTATCTTTTCTTCTATTTTCTTCCAAAATAGCACCTATTCATTGTGTAACAGGTCATGCTGCATTTACATCTTATAAATAATGAATTAATAGACTTTTAAATTTATCTCTGGGTATCTGTAAGCAAAGAAATTAAGGGATTTTCTCTGGCATAACCTGGAAAATAAATATTATCAGGAAAGAACATTCTTTGGTAGTATTTTGTCCTGCTTGTTATCTGGAAAGTTAATTTAGATGAAGTTCTGAGTTTTTATTTGTTATTTCAGATTGTGTAGAAAAATCTCAGAATTAAAAATTAGCATGAGATTAAACAAAATGCAAAACATACACAAAATAAAAGGGTAAGTAGGTAAGAAATGTAGTATTAGACCAAAAGTTTTAATGCAAAAAACAGTGAAGAGGTCAATTAATAGAAAAAAGTTAGAATTCAAATTGATTGAAATCTAGTTCCCATTTTGAGTATTTTCTAATGTTTAATTATATCTTGTTTAAATTGTACCATGAATTCTAATGTCTGCAGAGGCATAATTAAGTCACAGAAAAAAAATGCAAACATAAAAGCAAAACTGTACTAAGAAAATTTGGAAATTTTTACCGTTAAATAGGGCATTTATACTGATCTAAAGTTCTCATTTCTTGGTGAAAGATATTATGGGAAGAAACTTTACAACAGTGATGGAGTTCGTCCACCTGGGACTGACTGATCTCCGGGAATTAGAGCTCCTCTGCTTCCTGTTGTTCCTGGCTGTTTACGTGGTCACAGTGGCGGGAAACGTTGGCATGGCTGTCCTCATCCTGGCTAACGCCCGGCTCCACACACCCATGTACTTCCTCCTCAGACACTTATCCCTGGTGGATCTCTGCTTCTCTTCCACTGTAACTCCAAAGATGCTGGAGGTTTTCCTCTCAGAGAAGACCACCATCTCCTACCCTGCCTGTCTGGTACAGTGTTACCTTTTCATTGCCTTGGTGCACGTGGAGATGTACATCCTGGCCGCGATGGCCTTCGATAGGTACATGGCCATTGGGAGCCCTCTGCTCTATGGCAGCAAGATGTCCACACGTGTGTGCGTGGTGCTCATCCTGGGGTCTTATGTGTATGGAGCACTCACGGGCCTCATGGAGACCATGTGGACCTACAGCCTGGCTTTCTGTGGCCCCAATGAGATCAATCACTTCTACTGTGCTGACCCCCCGCTCATTAAGCTGGCCTGCTCTGACACCTCCAAGAAAGAAACATCCATGTTTGTTGTGGCCGGATGCAATCTTTCCTTTTCTCTCTTCATCATTCTTCTTTCCTACCTGTATATCTTTCGTGCAGTCTTGAGGATCCGTTCCACAGCAGGCAGACACAAAGCGTTCTCTACCTGTGCCTCCCACATGACAGCCGTCACCGTATTCTACGTGACCCTGTTTGCCATGTATCTGAGGCCCCCATCCGAGGAATCCGTGGAACAAGGGAAAACAGTGGCTGTATTTTATACTACGGTGATTCCCATGCTAAACCCCATGATTTACAGCCTTAGAAATAAAGACGTGAAAGAAGCCTTGGCCAATCAGCTTTTAAGGAGGAAAATATTTTCTTAAGAGAAGTCTCTTTTTCATTCATCTTGCATGTTTTTCTGGATGTGGTTTTTGAAGTTGGGGGATAGAACTGATGGTAAACTGAAAAACAACGCTGGGGGAGTGGCTGTTCATTTTTAAAAGCCAAGTATCTGAAATAAAATTTTAATGCCAAAATTTACATGGCTCTCATTTCCTTCATTGCTTACATGCACTATTTAATGTATTTTTGCCTTTTATGCACAGGAAAGCTTTGCATTTGGGTTAAGTTGGCAGAAATGGCTGCTTATCTGGAAACTAGATTTTCTTCCCCTTGTGTTACTTCTGAGATGAGCATTAGATTGAGTACGAAAATACACCACTTGCTGGCCTCTCATTTCAGATGGTGACTGACTGCCAGAAGTCAAGGGAAAAGAGTCCTCAGTCCACACATACCAAATGGAAGTGGAAAATGCTGAGGAGTAATTTCTGTTTCTATCATTTCTTATGATAGATTGAGTTTGCTGGTTTTCACAGCACAGTCTCTTCAGAGACAGACAGTGTATTATGCACAAACATCCAGCACACAGCAGTGCACAATATAAACCATGAACACCGTGCTCCTGAAATAATCATTTGCACTCATGATGCACTCCAGTAACCCTAGCGCTCTGGGAAGATGATGAGGAGGACGGCAGGTTCCAATCCAGCAAGGACAATTTAGTGACTGATCATGGGCCCATCTCAACAACAGATGAACGAGTGAATGAATCAGTCAGTAAATGGAGCTGGAGATCTGACTCCATGAAAAGCACATGGATTCGATCCCCAATACCACACACACACACACACACAGAAATCAGATTTGAGATATTTTTTGTGTTCTGCCATTTTCTCTCTGCTTGTACACAAGTGTGTGCATTAGAAGAAATTATTAATAACTCACCTATGATTACTAATAAATAAACAGATATAGTTTTAAATATCAAACATTTTTACTGGTTTATAGAAATTCCTGTTTCCTGTTACTCATCATCTCATGACAGTAATGCCTTTGTATCCTTTCCTTTGGGAATCAACTCATTTCAACTTATGCAATTATATCTCTGTTTATTGATTTTTCCAATATGCACACGACGTTCTCATTGAAAGCAAAGAGCTAACATTCTCTCTTTGTGATCCAGGCCCTGAGTCACCTACTTCTCTTTACCTTCATAATAGCATTCTCTTTGAAGTTTTACTCAAAGTTCTCTGTTAGAATTACTATGGATTTGTTATTAGGAATACCTGAAAAATAATATGAGTGCTTTTATGAATGTAAATATCACCATAGTAGTACTATAATGCTATGATTCTAATTCTCTTCTTCGTATTTTATATTTCTTAGTTAATAAGTATTTTCTTTCTTTCTCTCTCTCTCTTTCATAGTGTTTGGTATGAGACTCAGTGATCTTATATGTTGGGCAAGTGTACTTTAGCCACATGACAGCTCTCACAGTTTTATTTTGGGACAGAATTTCACTAAGCTCCCTGGGCAGTGATCCTTGTGATCCTCTTGCCTCAGCTTTTGGATTTTCTGGGTGTGTGAGCTGTGCTGACCAGCTTTCCATTCCTGTGACAACACACCAGGAAAAAGGACTTAGTAAGTGAAACAGAGAACAGGAGGTGAGACTGTCAAAGCTATTTATCAGGTGGCCGTGCTGGCAAGACAAACAGACCTCCACACCTGGCTTACAGGTCCACACTTCAGCTACTGTGGCCTACGATGCGATGAAAATACCTTAGATCAGACAGAACAAGAAAATTGGCAATTTTGTAAATCAATACATTTTTATTATTCTTTTGATTTAACAAAGAGAATTTTATGGAACGATTAATGCATTTTTCTACTGTCCATTCTGCTTCCTAATATCTGATCTTACTGGTGCTCTAACTGGGAAACTGTTGGGTAAGATGCAGCCAATAGTCATTTATTAAAATGAGGATATTGCCAATCCTGAAAGAAGAATATCCTTGCACCTTGCTTTCTCGTGGACATTTATGCTAAGATTTTTTTTTTTATGCTAAGATTTTTGTAACCTGCTAAGATACTGTTTTCATCTTCTAATGTCCTAACACCACCCTCTCCTCACAATGAGACAGAATGACCAGGAAGATCTGGCTTTGTAACCACTCAGAACTGGTCTGAGCACAATTTTATTAATCATTCCATTTTATTTGGTTATCTGGATAAATTTTGAGAAGCCACCTCTCCACGTGAGCATATTCAAATAAAAAACAGGATTAGTGACACCTCTCCCATGGGATCATTGCAAATACCAAATATTTATAAGTTACCTTTACTTCAAGTGTAGATGCAGAAAAATATGCAAAGTTTGCTCTAAGAATCTCTTGTTTCCCAGCAGCAGTCTGAAAGATGTCTAATGAGCTACGTTTGAATTGTTGTCTCTGTTCACCTATGTCCATCAACTGTAAAGTTTAAATAACATGACCAAGGTTTCCTCTAAAACTGTCCGTCCCTAGGTCCACTGAGGCCTGAGTAACATTTCAAATCTTTTTAGAGACTAAGTCAATGCCATCATGTAGGTCTTGGAAGGGGGAGTTACCCATCAGCTGAGAGTGCAAAGAAGGATCTGAGTCATCTTTGTCACCACTGGAGTTGCAATTCCTGAGCACCATCCTAGATTCCTGTCCACAAATTCTACCCACTCCTTATACTCAGGGCACTCGTATCATCACTGCCTGCCTTTCCCCTTCTTCCAGCTACTGTCTTTATTAGTTTATTTGGATATGTGTATTAGTACAGATTTACAATTCATAGTGCCTCCATCCCTTGTGTGGTGTGGATACATGTACATAACTTGGCTTAATTCCTTTTGTTTTTCGGTGAAGGTCTGCTCATATTAATTGTACCTTGACAAAACTTTATTTTATTCACCTTTGTCTTCCCCACTAGCCCATAATACCAGTCATTGCAAAATAAGATGGTGATGGTATTAGACAACTTGTATTCTAAGGTATCTGGCAATAGTTAGTATTTCTAGCTAAACAGCCAGTTCAACAAAGAGGAAGAGACTGACTTTGGTGTGAAACTAGAATGTTACAGGAGAGGAACACCAAAGCAGAGGTCATAATAACTATGATAACAGGCTCTTCCTTACTATTGAATAGTTAAGAAACTAAGACATGAAGGCAGAAGGCCCAGTGCACTGTGTTATATAAAGGGGATAAAATAGATACTATGTTTCATAGAGCTCTTGTTGGAATTATGACAATACATGGAAAGTACCTGAATATGGAACATGAAAGATAATCTCTCAGCACATATTCTCACGGCTATTGTTTTAACTGCTATTTATATCACCTTTGCCCAAGAAATTGTTCAGGCTTGTCGGTTTCCCTGACAGTAGGGAGGGTGAAGTAATGCTCCAACACTGTAAAGTGCGTTATATCTGCAGTGCAGGAAAAGGAGTCATAAAGACTCTGACAAGGAATGACCCGTGAAGTCAGAGGAAAGCCTAGAGAAGATTAGGTATTTAGTCTTAGCAGGTGAAACACTAAATGTTAGCAGTACGATAGGGCGAAGACTTTACCATGTGAATAGTGCTTTTCATAAAGCAGTGGGGACAGAAGTCATAGCGGAGTGGAGAAAGAACGGGAGACAGGAAGCAGAGAGAATTTTTTAGGTGTTTTTCTATAGTGGGAATTGGAAAGGGCAGGCGAGTGGTAAGGAATAGTACTCTGCTGTATTTGACTGTGACAGTTACTTAAAAAGAGCCAGATATTCATGGTAGGTGGCTGGGCAGAGAGTCAGAGACAGGGACCGCACGAATTTACTTTGCCACCAGCCGTGTCACAGGGGCCCCTCTTCCTGTATTCTCACCAGCATTTATTGTATTTCCTTGATGTCAGCCCCTCTGACAAGGTGAGGTGGAATTACAATGTAGCTTTTATTTTTCATTTCCATCATGATTAAAGATTTTTTTAAAAGTTCTAAGAGTTTCTAAAATGTCTCTTACAATTTATTCTTTCACATATCTAATTTTTTAACATATAAGTAGACTTTATCATTTTGTGGTAAGCCCCCAGTTTCATATTTAATTATGGAAATGCTACTGAGGTGAATGTAATTAAAACTGATTTTTTTCTTCACATATCTTACCAGTGTTTAAATAATTAAATAATTAAAAATCAAACCATTTTCCAATTCTCCTTAGATAATTAAACCAGTGCCTCATGGATGAGACAAAGAAATGTCTAGAAGAAACTATATGGAAGTGACAGAATTCATTGTGTGGTGTCTAATGAGAGACCCAGAGCTACAAGTTGCTTCATTCATACTGTTCCCTGTTGTCTACGTAACCACTGCAGTGGCAACCTGGGCGTGATTGTCTTAACCAAAGCTGATTCCTGACTTCATACTCCCATGCACTTTTTCCTCTCAAGTTTGTCTGTTCTGGACCTGTGTTTCTCCACAAATGTCACTCCCAAAGTGCTACAGAATTTCTTTTCAGCAAAAAACACCATTTCCTGTGCTGGCTGGCTGGTACAGTGCTATGCCATCACTGCCATGGCCCTCACAAAGCACCGTACACTGGCCGTCATGGCCTACGACCGCTACATAGCCATCTGCAACTTTTCGTTGTATCACAGTGTCACAAGTACATACACACGAAGCAAAGTACAAGAGACTCAAAAGTAAACAAATAATGTGAGAAATTAATGTATTGAAACATTTTGAAACCTGTTCTAATTTGGAAAAATGAGAGAGACAAAAAGTAAAACTAGAAGAGATTGGGCTGGTATTTCCCCGAGAAACAGAAGGCTATATGTCCTGCTCTCTTTTGCAGCATCACATTTGGGAATTGAGGACAGTCATAATAGGTATCCCACTAAGTAGGTAAAATTTAAATATTGGGATAACCTGTATTCATTTTCCTAGTCACCCATTGTACAGTTTAATTGAATTCTTTGAAAGTAATAAGTTTCTAAAAATAAAAATCATTGCAGAATGTGCCTAAAGATATAAGACCTCAGTTTTCCAAGGACGTGTATAGTCTATTATGCTATGATAGCTCCAAAATGTTTTCTGCTCATTAAAGATCCAGAAGAAGTACATAAAACTGGAAAATAACTGCTATGATAAGGGAAACTCACAAGTAAACACATGACAGAATGTGTAACCAGAACAGGAGCTGTGGCAGAACAGATACTTTTAACTGTTTGCTAAAGGCACAATAAATGTCTAAATAAATAAATGACTGAATGCCAATGTTTGTAGATAACAACAATAAGATAAAAAATCATTGTGGCTTTTTCGTGTTAGAGAACATTCACCTACTAGAACTCAGATGCCACCTACTGGAAAGAAGCAAGAAGAATCAATCAAATTAAATTTTTCCATCTACAAACACAACCCAAATGCCAATTAAGGTCAACTAGAGGAATAAAGCGGTATGCCTTATAAATGTTGTGAAATGAAGTTTAAGTACAATCCAGATGCAAACAAGTATCCCTGTCCATAAAAATTTTAAATTATGTTTCTCAACCGTTTAAAATTTCTAATTGGCTAGAAACTGTAAACATGAGAAGAATAGCTGTTATTACTCATGGAAACATGAGAAAGGAGGTATATTACCTTAGATCAGTAAAATCATTATCAAGAAGCTTATATTTCATAGAATTTATAAACAGGCTGGTGTGCTGGTGCACGCCTGTAATCTCAGCACTCAGGAGGCTGAGGCAAGGAGGATCCTTGTAAATTCAAGGCCAGCCTGGGATACAAAGTGAGCTCAAAGCCAGCCTGAATTGCATAGTGTGTCTCTGTCAAGACAAAAAAAAAAAAAGAATTTATAAAGGGAGCAAACAACATAAACAACAAAACTAGGGAAGGGAACCACAATGCCTGTCCCTGAAGTGTTAGAGATTATTGACGAATAGACAATGGAAGCCTTACCGGAGATAGCAGCTCATCAGCCCAGGAAGCCCCAGAATATAGGACAAGGGGAGCCCGTGAGTAGAGTTTCTCAGACAAGTTCCTTCCACAGTTTCCTGCTGTTTGCACTTCCGGTGTTGCTCTTCCTCTTTCCACCACTATGCTGAGAATTATGGCTGTGCTAGTCAGGTCTCAATTACTGGAGCAGACAGTGCCCGAGACAATCAAGCTATAAAGTGAAAATACTGATTTTAGCTTTCAGTTTTAGAAGTTCCAGCCCATGGTTTGTTGGGCGGGTTGCATTCAGGACTGGGAGGAGGCAGCACATGTTGGTGGAGAGTACTAGTGGAACAAAGGCACTCAGCGGGTGATGGAGAAGTGAGAGGGAGGAAGAGCACCTGGTTGAGGCCCTCATCCCCCTTCAAGGAAACTGCCCAGTAACTGGAGAATTTCCGCTTGGTTGTGCTTCTAAGGGACACAGTACACTCAGTAGTACCATTGGCGAAACAGCGTGCCTTTTAACGCCTGGGCCTGCAGCAGACACTTTTTTTTTCTGGTCTGTTTGAGACAGGGTCTCACTATGCAGTTCACTTTGTAGCCCAGGCTGGTCACGAACTTGCTGCAGTCTTCCTGCCTCAGCCTACTGAGTGGTGGGATTACAGGCATGTGCCACCACGCCCGGCTGTAGCAGACACTTAACCAAACCAAAGCGATAGTTGTTTGTTAAGCAGCACCCAAGCTCCTTTTTTTTTTTTTTTAAGGAATTTCTTTCTTAAAGGGGTTGCTTTTCTCCCATATGATAAGAATGTCAGGTGTTACTGATCTTGCTTGGTTTAACTGTTAAGCTCTTTTTAAATGAAATCCCAACTATGAATTCACAGGGGTTGAGGAAATAACATAGTTTCTCCTCTTTATTGCCAACACTAACCTAGAAATTGAGTTGGGTTTAGGGAAATCTTTGAATTTTTTTCACACAAAAGGAAGGCCACTGACATGGGTACAGTGCGGAATATACATCTTTCCTTGTTCTCTCATAAATCTTTTTACTAAATGTTGCTTCTTAAAAAGGAAAAGTAAGAAATTTCTTCACTAATTCAGTAGTATTTACCTACTATGAAGTATGGGCTATTCAAAATCTATGTTGTAACTGACATAATATTAATACTATTATCATATCACAAAGCAAGACTGTTATACCTCCCCCAACAAATGCAGCACATTTACCAGGACTCAAGGCCTTCTGATCCTTGCTTTCAAAATTCTAATTCTACCAAGAATTAACTTGCTCTTGAGATTCATTTTTACTATAGATTATGTAATAGTTGCATCTTAATTATTTCCTTGGATTTCTGTTGACATCTCCAGTGAGAAAGTCCCACAGTTGGAAATTCAGTCTTAGTAAGTCCTTCTGAATTATCTCTTGATGATACGGGTACAATGCTTCCAGGAGCATTTTGTCTTCATGGACAGGTAGGTGCCTGGACAAAGAAAACACATTTTTTTTGTAAAATCAGTGTGAAATGTCAGCTCTCTAGGCAGTCCTTGTAATTTTGAGCAAGAAGAGAATTTTTGTGGGATGTTTTCAGGAAATGGGAAAAAAATTGTAACATGTAGTTTCTGTACTAAAAAAACTGATGTATCAACATAGATGCATCTATTTGTATACCATGCAGTGCTCATAGAATCAATTAAAATCCACATATGCAATCATATTTGCATGTACATATGTATAATTTATGTAGACAACTCATATGACTTAATTACCTAAAAGAGGAACACTTTATTATCCATCACAGAAATAAGAAGATGCTAAATTAGATATTAAATGACAAATGTTTTTAAGATATTCTAAAGCGTAGCTGTACAATATAGTGTAAAACTTCCTTTTTCCTTACGAATAAATGACTCCCCAATGTAAAGTCTGATGACACAAGGCCAGATAATATTAAAGATAAAAAGTTGAGCCTTGTTTTATGCATTTCTAATCCATGTTTGCGTTCTGCAAAAACACACTTTTCAAATTACAGGATAACTTATGAGTCACAATAAAAGTTTATTCTCTTGTTCTGTGTATTGTGGTCATAGTTATCAAAGACAAGCACAACCATAATGTGTGTTATTTATACGTAACACCATATTTTCCAGTACTGGAGTTCAAATCCAGGTTTGATCTACCACTGAGCTCCATCCCCAGCCTCTTTTTATTTTTTATGTTTTTATTTTGCAACAAAGCCTTGGTGAAATGCCCCTCTGGAATTCAAACTCGTGACCCTTATGCCTCTGTCTCTCCAATGCATGTTTAGCTTTAACAGTGGAGAATATTATCCACAGAAGTGTCTGGCTCTTTTAGACAGAAGTGAATTCCATAAACTAAATAATTATACTGAGTGCCTCTTTCATGAGTTTTTTCATGGTTCCTCTCTGGTGACCCTAAAATAAACTAAAAGATATGAAAATAAAAATGTGTATTAACTATTTTTTCTCAAGGCATAGAGGAAAATGATAAACCATTATTTGAATTCTAATAAATCTCTGTTTAATACTTAACATCAGTGGAGGCTATTTGGTTCAAGCTATCTCCTAATTTTTAGAAATAAGGAAATTATATCCCCTTCAAAAAATTAGTAAGACAGTTATAATGGGAACACACAATGTGGGGGTTTCATTTGTGCGTCCTTTCTACAATTCTCCATGTAAAAGTATTCTAGTTATTCCTCATGATCACTGCAAAATGCATAGTCTTTATTATCTCTCTTTACCCTTGAGGAAGCTACAGCAAGGGTGTGAGTAGACTCATGTTACAAACCTCATGAAGAGTAATCTTTGGAGTTGAACCCAGGATGTTAACCATTTTATTACTACAATATACTTTAACTTTGTTAATACATAGTGCTTAACAAAACAGTTAAGACATCCAAGTTGTTAAGCTTGATTCTGTCCTGATGTTCCCATCTAGCCAGCAGACAATGATATTTTTCTAATTCATACTTTGGTGTCAAGTACAGAACACTTTATGATGAGATAAATTTCCTGGCTCATAACTCAAAGGAGAAAATTACTGATTATAAATTAGCCCAAATATTTAGAGTATTAAAATGTGGAATCCAGAATCCAGAATCCAGATTTCCACATCTTAATCAGATGTAGCCGAAAAATAAAAGATACAGTTCTGAAAGCCATCAATTAATTTCCTGTACACTGTGAAATTTCCCTTAATATATTTATAGACAAACATATAAGCTTGCAGCGAATACTGAATATTTTATTATGCTTTTGAAACTCAAAGCTCTAGGGAAAGAAAGCTAAGAGGTTGCCACAGAATTGGTTATTTCCTTAAGGTCGAAAGGAAGATTACTTTGCATGCAAGGATTTAATACTTTCTAAGATTGACTTCAAACAAATAAGCATTGTTTTTGCTGATGTGAGTAATGAGTTCACATTAATTCCATTTTAAATCATTCACAGAATATACATCTGAAATTTGTAAGATGACAATATGGAGATTCCATTTAACTTTCTGATTTAGGAATATCATTTCATAGCTGTGGCTTTAAATGGGTTTCTAATATATGGTAGGCTGTGCTGTACAAATCTAATAAATAAATAATGTACAAGTAGATGTAAAATAGGCAAAGACATCAAGAAATGAGAGGTGAGATGTAAACATATCAATGACAATTGACAGAAAATGGATTAGGAAAGTTAATCTTAATGCAAGGTGACTGACTGTATTTTTTCTGTGTATACTGATTTCTGTGTTTTATTAGGTAAAATGCATCCTTCTCTGGATTGGATTTGAGAAAATGCTTAATTTTACTGATGTTACAGACTTTATTCTTTTAGGCTTAACTAGTTGCCTTGAACTACAACTCCTTTTTTTGTGGTTTTCTTGCTGGTCTACCCAATCACCTTGCTGGGGAATATTGGTATGATCATATTAATCCGGATTAGTACTCAGCTCAACAGCCCCATGTACTTTTTTCTCGGTCACCTCTCTTTTGCAGATGTGTGGTTTTCCCCTAATGTGACCCCTAAGATGTTGGAAACTTTCCTTTCTCAGATCAAAACCATTTCTTATGCCGGATGTACAGTGCGGTGCTTTTCCTTCATTGGCTTTGTCCACGTCGAAGTCTTTATTTTGGTTGTCATGGCCTTTGATTGCTACATGGCGATTAGCAACCCTCTGCTCTATGGCAATAGAATGTCAAGAACTATCTGTATTCAGCTGATTTCTTGCCCTTACATATATGGCTTCTTTATCAGTTTGATCTCAACACTGTGGACTCATGGCTTGTACTTCTGTGGAAACATTGAGATCAACCACTTCTACTGTGCAGATCCAGCTCTCATCAAAATGGCCTGTGCTGGGACCACAGTTAAAGAGTACACCATGCGTGTGTTAGCAGGACTCAACTTCTCCTACTTCTTACTGGTCATTGTTGTCTCATATGTATTCATCCTCATTGCCATCCTCAGAATGCTGTCTGCAGAAGGAAGAAAGAAAGCCTTTTCCACTTGACTACTGTCACCATATTCTATGGGATACTCTTCTTCATGTACTTCAGGAGCCCAAATGAGGAGTGGAACAGGGCAAGATGGTGCCTGTGTTTTACACGATGGTGATTCCTATGTGGAACCCCATGATCTATGGTCCAAGGAACAAGGATGTGAAGGAAGCCATGCACAAAGCTGTCAGCAGAATATTTATAACTTAATAAAAATTTAAAATGCCTCATGAATCTCCATCTGTATCACAGGTGGAAGGTGTCATTTCAGATGATTTTGAGGAAGTGTTTTATTTGTGTTTTCAATGAGTAGGACCAAAACAACATGTAAGTGTATAAGAAATAATAGTGCAGAAAGGAAGCAGTTGTCAATGGGATTCTAATCATGAACCGTGTGATGAGGAACGCACACTGATGTTATCTATGGATTCTGTCTTCCACATAAGGTCAAATTCAGCAGTTTGATTTGTAATGTGAGTGTTTTTTCATGACTCTTGATATTTCACAAGATCCCCATTATCTAAGTCCTCCTTTTAGAAGAACTGTTATGGTCTCTATGTTTCTTTTTGCACTAGGAGATGATTTGTTATTCGATTGTACAGCACTTTGTTACATTACAATGTTTAAATAGAAAGCTTCACCATGAGTTACAGTGGTGTCTCATTGCAGGAACTTAATTTGTTCCACAATTCTGGGAAAGATGGCCATGCTGTGTCCATCACTCCGTGTAGAGTTCTCAAAGGGAAGCAAAAGCTTCTCCAGCCCTTCTGTTTGAGAACCAAATTGTTTGGGATAAAAAGTGTCCATGAACCAAGGTGTTACTGTATTGTAATTTTTAAAGACAACATCACTATCAATTTTGTGTGTCATGTATTATGAGCTATAAACGGCATTAACTGCACTATATGTTTTTACATTCAAATACATACTAATTTACTACACAGAATTACTTTATTAAAAACTGATTCAATATTCTATTTTATCTACTTAACATGGTATCTCTAACTTAAATTTTAAAACAAGTATCAGAAGGTGATAACCCCACTTCCTGGTATATTGAAATTTTAATTGGGCTTCAGTAGGCAGATATCTGGAACTTAGAATATTTTGAAGGTGGAAATATTTTAGTATGTATTTTTTATTTTTATTTTTTTGGTACTGGGAGTTGAACTCAGGACATTGCACTTGCCAGGAAGGTGCTTATGCCATTGAGCTAAATTCCCAGCCCTAATTTTTTTATTTTTCTTGTGTGTGATATTTTACTTTTTGAGGTTTGCTGAAAAGAGAAACAAATTGTAGCATATAAAGTTTCTAGCACATTCAGTTGTTCTGTCTTTAAAATTGACAAATGAATTTTCTTATTTTTGGTGGTACCAGGAATTAAACTCATATCCTTATCCTTGCATGGAAAGTGTCATGCCACTGAGCTATATCCCGAGCCCAACAAATCAATTTTCACACACAATGATGGCCCTATCTTTTGCTCTTTCGCTGTACTGTTACCTCAGTTTTAAAGCTTTGCTTTGCAAAACAGAAAACCTTTTGTTGCACAATGGATTTTGATAATAAATGCACAAAATATATAACTTTTCTTGTTGTGATACAAATCTTCATTTTTATCTAATAATAAATTTGGAAGGACATTGAATACATAAAAATGGAGTATCACAAATCAAAGTTAGGCACCTGCAAATATGCAGAGTTACATATACATAAATGTATATATGTATATGTGCTTGCTCATTTGTTTGTAAATATATGTGTTGTGTGGCTGAATAAAGTTTTAGTGTTACCCAACTTGATCAAAATTCTACAGAATTTCTTCTATGGGAATTAGCCTTAGTATCAAACTAGTCATCTCATAAGAATAATATTACTTATGTAATATTTATTACATTAGTACATCATTCTTATTTTCCTTTCTACTACATTTAAATTTGTAATTCCAAACTGCCTACTTCACCAACAGATCTTCTTTCTCTATTTTGCAATATCCTTGTCATAGATGGTATACCTCAGGCAATTTGAAATGTAAAATACTTCTCAATGCAACTGATATATGCTAAGGAATTAATGAAGTTAAAAGTAACAACATATTTATTGGACATTTTAATTATTTGAATTACGCTTGTGTTATTTTTCAGTTGGACAATTTGTATTATTGAGATAGAATAATTACTATATAAAATGCTAGTTCACTTATCTTTAACATTTGCCAGAGAAAAAATCATTTCTGACTTGATTATGATTATAATGTCAATATCATAAACTCCCCATGTTAGATGGCATTAATCAATATTTTAAAATAGCAGCAATGTACCAGTCATTTACAATATATGCCATATTTTCTTCTTAAAGTTGTTGCTTGTTTTCCAATGGTATTTTCAGCATACTGATATTTTCAATAATTACATAGTTGGATTTACTAAAATTTCTTTTTCTTCATTAGTGTTATGGTAAAAAGAAAATTCTTTAAAATATATTTTATGGAGTCATGTTGCTTCCAAAAAACCATTTTATTTCCTGTTTTCCTGCCTAATAAAACCAAACAAAAGTACGGTTGTGTTTCTCAGCTCTGCTTCCAGTTTCTAAGGGCATGTGAGTAGAGGGCTGGGTACCACTTCTAAGCCAGGACAAAACTGTCTTCCGGAATTCACGCTACTTTATCTCTTATGTGTTGTCTGTCCACCAGATGCAAACATGACTCTTTTAGACCTCAGGGGTTGGTAGGGAGTGGTAGGTTGAAAAGTCTTCTCATAGAATTGCTCTGTCAGACACCTGCAGATGTGCCCATTTCACTGGTTTATGAGCAAGAAATTAATGTACAGTAGGCTAATGCACCAATTTAATGCACAAACCACATTTTCAGAAAGTGTTGTACTCACAAATACTGTTTTAATTTTCATGAACAGGTCGTATAACATTTATTCAGAAGTTTGTATATTGTCTGAGCCAGTAATCCAGTATTGATTTTCCTAAAGGTTAACTAAATCATCTTATTAGTAACCTATCTATCTACTAGTTTTGAAATGCCAGTCATAAAATGCATAAAATTCTTTTCTTTATGGTGCTTTTATCTCATTTCTCAGCATTTTATCCTGTGGTTTTATTCATTCATTCTCTTACCTAACATATTTTTATTGAGTGTCTATTATGTAACAGTGTCTACTAAATAACTTGTTTTAGTTAGCAATGAGTAAAATGGAAAAAGTTTGTTTTCACAAGAAACAACTTATATTACAGTGGTGTGAGACGTCCATAAAGAAGCAATGCGATCCTTAAACTGCATGGCATGGTACACATTTCCTTTGGCAATATTTGGAGAGCAGTGCAGTGGGAGAAATGATGTAATAGATGCATCTGGTTTATACACCTGTAGTGGTTGAACTTCACTGTGAGATACACCAGCAAATTACCCACACTCTTCTGTTCTGTGAGAATACATTTTTGAATGAGTGTTGAGCACAGAACTCTGGGGTACTACTGCATGGCCTTGTAACTATGCAAATTATCTCCTGTGCATTTCAGAATGCTAGAAGAAAATGTTATGTACATTTCCACCACACAGATATGATACAGGTCTCAGGAGATCAATGTGTTTAACCTGATGTAAACATGGTCCAGTATGTACACATGTTGGAAGTCATTTGACACTCTGATTAATATGTACAACTTTTTTGCTTTTGTGTATTATTTAAAATGATGACTAGTGATTTAACTGAAGGAGTGAGTGTAGAAAAAGTAATGAATTGCATCTACATTGGAAAAAGAATATTCGTTTCATTCAAGCTCTTCAACACCTTGACACATAGTCATGTCTAACAATATTCTTTAAGATTAGGAATTGGGAACTTTGATTGCTTTCTCTTTAATAATTACTTCTTGGACAACAGAATGAGGTGCATAACTTCAGACTCTGTCATCAGGAATCTGGCCCCAGGCTCATGGATGATGTCATTGTGAACAGGTATTAAAATCTCTGAAACGAAACGTTTTTGTCTGTAAAATGGGAGTGAAATATTTGCTGCAGTAGGCAGTCAAACATTAAATATTGTAGTTACAGGGCATGGGTTTCTGTCAATATATGTGCTTTATATTCAACATCATTTTATATTTTAAAAAGACAAAACAAAATAAAAACAATGATACAGAATTTCAAAGGAAAATTACAGGAAATTATCAATGGTTATTATATTTGTCTTCAAAGTAGTTGCTCAGATTACAAGATATAGGCATGCAAAATTGATCAAAAAATATAAGCACTAACTCTTCCTTTCAGTGAACTAATAGAAATTAGTAGTATAATTATTTCATTTAAAAAATGATGGACTCAAAAGAGTTATCTATTATAATGAAGAAAAATATCATGGTCCTTTAGTTCATGAACTCAGTTCTCTCCACAATTCTGGTAGCAAACCATATAGGATGAGAACCAAATCAAATTTCCCCAGGAGGCCAACATGGAACCTAACCATTGACTTAGATTTACTTCCCATCCAACTTGGCTGTGACCAAAGTAATGGAAAGAATCAAGTCTTGACCAGAGGCAACACTCTAATCATTTTGTGTTAAAACCAAGGTTACAGACTATGAGGTACATAGCACAGCCTTGCTGTACACAGGTTGTATAACATCAGCAGCAGCTTCAGTATTGAAAACCCGAAACAAATTTTGTTTGATTCCCAAGAACAATTTGCTATTATTTCAATGTTTACATGAGAATTCATGTTGATATTTAATCCCAATGTTGGAATACTACAAAGTGGAAGTAGGTGAGACCTATAAGAGAAGACTGGGTCGCCAATGGATTATCTGGAGAATAGATCATTTACCAAATTCTGTTTGGCTTTGTCTGTTTTACACAACGCTCTCTCCATGTGGTGCGCTGGGTGACCTTGGTTCTCTATGGTTTCCACCATAGCAAAGATGCTCAGCAAACACAGGTGAAGGACTTTCAACCTCACAGGTCCCATGATGTGAACTGACCAGTCCTTCATTTCTTGTAAGTGACCCAGTGGTATATACAATTATAAAAAGGAAATAAATAAGAGACCATTCACAATAACTAATACTAGTTATGGGGAAAATGAAGTTGTATGAATCCATTTTTGAGAAAAAGAATCTAATCAGTTGACTCTTCCTCTAGAGGTGTCATTTCCCCCAGGTCCTTCCCAGGGGCAACTTTCCTAATTGCTCCTCTTTTCAACACAAACACTGAATGGACGTTTCCCTTGTGGACCGCTCCCAATTTCTCCTGTGCCAGTTTTCACTGTTTACCATTTACTATAACTATTCACTTCTACCTCTGCATTCTTTGTAACAAGGCTTCTCCGGATGCTCAGGTTGGTAAAATGAAACCTATCAGATGCAACGTACATCTTTAATTTTATTTTTTTAACCTTCATAGGAATACATGAGTCATTCCACATAAACTGTCTGTGCAAGAAACACATAGGTGATAATTTTTTAATAGAGATTTAACTTGGTTATTATGATTGATGGAGTGCATTTAATGATTTATCTCTTGTATATTTACAGTGTGAAGGAGTAAGATTTCTGTTCATGTTTATACACCAAAAAACATATGCCATGGCCACTGTCAAGTCCTCTTAAGGGGCAGAAAAATGAAAACCAAAAACAAAGCAAAATAAAACATGGCGAGTCTATGAGATAAAACTTGGATTCTGGATTCATCAAATTTCTGACAGTATAAATGAAATTGTTAACCTGGGAAGATTTTCATAGCTTTATATTTGCATTTAAAAATTTAAATTTTTTGTTCCATTGCTTTAAAACACAGTGGCATAACAAGAGAACACTGTGATGCATGTTTACACAGCCTTTATTTCAGTAAAGAGCTCACATTCTCTAACAGGAGTTACAACACCAAGTGCCTTTTGATTTTCCTATTGTGATGGAATAACCTGGTCAACCACCACTCACATTTTTCTTGAGTTTAACTTTTGCGAGTAATAAAAACTCCATCTTTTATGTACTTCTTTGTGTTGGACCTTCGTTGTTACCACATAGTCACATCTCACTTCAAAAAAAGAATTTCACTGTCACTAATCTTTGAATGTGAAACAAAGAAAAATAGTTCAGGCAGGCAAGACATTTGTTTTATTGCATAGGATAAAATGATCTGAGATATGTGTGGTCTCTAACATTAATTTAGAGATAAATTTAACTTTATAACAGATTTTGTACTAACTGTACTCTGAGGTACTTCACGTAAATATTAAATGATTTTATTCATCTCATACTGTTTATAAATATTTTACCTACGAGTTACTGCCTTGAATTTTCAATAATTACCCCAAGACTCTGGTCTATTCATTTCACTTGGTAAGTTTTCCTCTATCATTCTGCAAATATCCTTTTCAAGCTCACTGAGGGACAAGTTATAGATTACTGTTAGAAATAGGTTCCTTTGTTTCACTGTAATAAAGTTTATCTTCTTTCCTGCTCTCTGATTTTTGGATGATTAAGAAGGGACCATGTATGGATGTGGACCAACAAATTATTATTTGAAAAAGTACATGACTAAAGGGTAAACATGGCCTTGGGAATAATCATTTGTCTTAGACATGGTACTTATCCTTTAAAAGATATGACACAAACCCTATCTTAGCTTCAAAATCTATTGGTCTGCTAAGATGTTTCAATTATAAGCCATGGATGCACAATCTATGCTCTGTAGAACATGAATGTTAATTAAGTTTAATGTAATGTCTCTCGCCTCTATGTTATATACGTGTACACATACACAAGTACAGAGAGATGCACCCACAGTTTTTTTTACTTTAATGGGAAGAATAAATGTAACACATTTTTTCACACACAAATCCACATAGTTTAACTCCACTACATATATTTTGTGTCTGTAAGAAATTACTCAGATCGTGAAGTTTTTCCACCATTATCTGATGGAGGAATACTATACTATCATGTCTATTAACATCATAGAAGGCACTAGTGTCTTTGTAGGGATACAATTTGTGAAAAGTTTTCTGGAAAGTTTATATATTACATTCTACATGTGATAATAAACTTGCAAAGTATTAAAGATCACCTTCACAATAGTAGTTCCCCTAGTATATCAATATTGTCCCAATATCTACCTCCTTACTTCTTATATGTAAGAATAGGTTTCACTCCTACAAATATTTACTTCGATCAGTATTTCTAATGTATTTCTTATCTTTGTTTTCCCAGAGCTCCAAGTCATAAAGACTAAATTATGGAACTGCTGAATTTCACTGATGTGACAGAATTTATTCTGTTGGGGTTAACCAGTCATTGGGAGTGGCAAGTGTTCTTCTTTGTCATATTTCTTGTGGTCTACATTGTCACGATGTTGGGCAACATTGGCATGATTGTGTTAATTAAGGTCAGTCCACAGCTTAGCAGTCCCATGTACTTTTTCCTGAGCCATCTGTCATTTGTTGATGTGTGGTTTTCATCCAATGTCACACCAAAGATGCTGGAAAACCTGTTATCAGAGACAAAAACCATTTCTTATGCTGGTTGCTTGGTACAGTGTTTCTTCTTCATCGCTCTTGTCCACGTTGAAATTTTCATTCTTGCTGTAATGGCATTTGATAGATACATGGCAATTGGGAAGCCCCTGCTCTATGGAAGCAAGATGTCAAGGGTTGTTTGTATTAGGCTGATTTGTTTCCCTTATGTGTATGGCTTTTTGACTAGTCTGGCAGCAACTTTATGGACATATGGCTTGTACTTCTGTGGGAACATTCAGATCAACCACTTCTACTGCGCAGATCCACCTCTCATCAAAATGGCCTGTGCTGGGGCCACAGTTAAAGAGTACACCATGCGTGCGTTAGCAGGACTCAACTTCTCCTACTCCTTACTGGTCATTATTGTCTCGTATGTATTCATCCTCATTGCCATCCTCAGAATGCGGTCTGCAGAAGGAAGAAAGAAAGCCTTTTCCACGTGTGGGTCTCACTTGACAGCCGTCATCATATTCTATGGGACGCTCTTCTTCATGTACCTCAGGAGCCCAAGTGAGGAGTCTGTGGAGCAGGGCAAGATGGTGGCTGTGTTTTACACGACGTTGATTCCTATGTTGAATCCCATGATCTATAGTCTGAGGAACAAGGATGTGAAGGAAGCCATGCACAAAGCTGTCGGCAGAATATTTATAACTAAATAAAAAGTTAAAATGCATGATGAATCCTCAGTTTTAATACAGATGGAAAGGGCTGGGGGTATAGCTCAGTGGAATAAGCGCTTGCCTGGCAAACGCAGAGTCCTGAGTTCGATCCCCAGTACCGCAAAAAAAAAAAAAAAAAAAAAAAAAATACAGATGGAAGATTGTTTCAAATAATTTTCAGGAAATGTGTTATTATATTTTCAATGAATAGAAGAAAATATGAAATTAAACAGGAAATAGGTATACAGAAATGAAGTAGCTCAAACTGGATTGTGATCATAAAGTCTGTGATCAGAAAAACACACTGATGTTGTTGACACATTCTGTCCTCCACATAAGGCCAAATTCAGCAGTTTGATTTGTAAAGTCAGCAACCTTTTTACGACTCCTTGACATTTCTTAAAACTGCCATTGTTCAGGTTCTGCTTTTAAAAGATGTAGCATGGTCTTTTTTGCACTTAGCAGATTATTTGTTTCTTGATTATACAGTATATGTTGTCAAAATATTTCCAATGAAAAACACTTCAGCCTGAATTACAGTGGTGCCTCATTTCAGGTATGTAACTTGTTCCATGACAGTAGGAGAGATGGCAGCAATCGCCCCATGTGCAGCTCGCAAATGGAACCAAAGCTCGCCCAGCACTTCTGTTTGGGAACCAAGTTCCTTCTGAACATAACCATTCCTGAAGCAAGGTTTTACCATATTGTAGTTTTTGAAGACAGCATTGCTGTCAATTTTGTGTAAAGTATAGCATAAGCTTAAAGTAGCAGGAACTTATTACACAGAATTTAAAATAAAGACCTTGTTTAATATCCTGTACTCTCAATTTAAGATGACACTGATGGCTTACCTTTCAAAATGAGTGTCAGAAGGTCATATGCCCACTTCCCTAGTATTTTAGAATTTTAAATGGCTTCTCTAGGCAGATTTCAGAAAATCACTCGGAATACTTTGAAGAAATGTAGAAATATATTTACAACTTACTTACTTTTTGTGGTACTTTATGGTTTGGAGTTTGGCATTATAGGAATAAAACACACCTTTCAAGGTTTCTAGCATATTCATTTATGCCCTATTTGTTTTTAAAATTAATGCATGAATGTTCATATACAGTGATGGCCCTATCTTTTGTTATTTTACCATATTTTTGCCTCAGTTTTAAAGCTTCGGTTTGGAAGAGAAAATCTTTTGTTGCATGGAGTGAACTTTGATAGTAAATATGTACACATATTTATAACTTTTTGGGTTATGACACAAGCCTGTCATTTCTTTTTACCCATAAATTTAGAAGGATCTTGAAAAATTAAAAGTGGTATTTCAGAAATTAATCAAAATTAGGCACTTTCAGTTCCTTTTGTCTTGTTGCTGACACAAAATACCTGGTACCAAAAATTAAGGAAGGAAAGGTTTATTTAGCTTACACTGTTTGGAGGTTTCAGTCTATCATCAGATGGCCCCAAGACAGGCACAGGGGCAACAGTTCAAGACTACAGAAGACAGCCACAGCAGCAAGAGCAAAAGTGGTGAGGGGAAGCAAGCCGCTTTTCCTCCCCCGTATTTTGTGCGGCTTTCCACCTCCACCATCTCCATGCCCTCCTCTTCCACAAGCTCAGGATGTTTACAAAGGGAGGACCCTGGCCCTCTGCTGAGTCACTTAGTTAAGCTTCTAAACTTCTCAATTCTCAAGCTGACACAATGTGTCAGCCATGACAATATACATGTACATTTGTGTATAAGTGAATACCTTGTGTGGCTAAATAACTTTTTAATGAGAGCCAACTTGATCAAAATTCTATACAAATTCCTCTTTGGGAATTCTCCATATCAAACTAGATCTCTCATAAGCATAATACTGCTTACATTGTAGCATATTCTATTTCTTATATTAGTATATTGTATATGCTATCTTAGTGTACTAACTTATTTTCCCTTCTACTTCATTTAAATTTGGAACTCCGAAATGCCTACTTCACCAGTGGATCTTTTTCCTCTATTTTGCAGTATTGTAAACATAGACTTTATAGCTCAGTCAACTTGAAATATGGAATATTTTCTCACTGTGGTAATTGAAATATGCCAAGGAATTAATTAAGTTCAATGTAGCAACATATTCCTTGGGGTTCTTCATTATTTGAATTATGCTTATTTGTATTGTTTATTTTTCTGGTGAATAAATTTTATTTTAACTAAAATAATTAATTAACATTAAAGTGCTTGCTCATATATCAGTGTGGTATGATGTCTTTAATTCTTCTGGGAAAATATCCAGAAGAGGAATACCTGGGGTAAATGAGACCTCTAACCCTAATTTTTTGAGGAGTCTCCAGACTGATTTGCAAAGTGGTTACATCAGTCTACGTTACCACCAATAGTAGAGAAGGGTTTCTTTTTTGTCCAGATCCCCTCCAGCATTTGTTGTTGGTTGATTTCTTGAATATAGCCATTTTTACTGGAGTGAGAGGAAATCTGTGATGTTTTAATTTGCATCTCTAAAATGACCAGTGATATTAAACATTTTTTCATATACTTATTTGCCATTTGTATTTCATCTGAGAAGTATGCATTTATCTCAGATGCATACATTTTTGGATTGGATCTTTGAATTTGGGGGGTCTGATACTTTTCAATTCTTTAAATGTTTATAGCAGCACAATTTGTCATAGCAAAATCTTGGAACCAACCCAAACGTGCATCAACTGAGGAATGAATAAAAAAGACGTATTTTTATACAATGGAGCATTACTCAGCTACAAAGAAAGATAAATTCAAGGCTTTTATAGGTAAATGGATGTAACCAGAGATGATGCTCATAAGTGAAATAAATCAGACCCAAATGAGTAAACATTGTATTGTCTCCCTACTGTAAGAACATGAAAGAGTAAATAAATCTGAAAGATACAGTAGATGTTGTGAAAAGGAAAGAAACTGCCTCACATTTATCCTTCTGTGTAGAACTCCACTGTATTAAAAAAAAATACTTCTTTTTGCATTTCTTGGTGGATAAGCATTTTTTTTCGAAGTGTTAGCTATTACCAACTGTGGAGCTATACATATGCATGTACATATGTTGCTGTGATATAATGCTTTTAATTCTTCTGGGAAGGTACCTAGGAGATTGGCTGGATCAAATGGCTTCTCTACTTCTAGATTTTTGAGCAATCTCTGAACTGATTTCCATAGTGGTTGTACCAGTCTAAACTTCCACTGATGAGGCAGAAGCGTTCCTTTTTCTCTACAACTCCTCTAGCATGTTATTGGTTGATTTCTTGATAATAGCCATCTTTCAGGGTGAGATGGAATCACAGTGTTGCCTTAATTTGCATATCTTGAATTACCAGTGACATGGAACATTTTTTAATATATTTTTGCCATTTGCATTTCTTCCTCTGAGAAGTGTATATTCATCTCAGATGTCCATTTTTAGATGGGGTTTTTAAATTTGGGAGGTCTGATTTTTTTCAATTCTTTTCATGTTCCAGATATTGGTCCTTTGTCTAAATAACAGCTGATTAAGACTTTTTCCCACTCTGTGGATTGTCTTTTCACTCTGTTGGTGATTTCTTTTGCTCTGCAAAAGCTTTTTAGTAAGATGAGATGCAAGTTTTTCATTCTATGTAGAAGTTACCATGCAATTGAGATATTTTTCACAAAATCTTTGCCTAAACCTATGTCATCTGCAGTTCTACCTATTCTTGCTTCCAACAGATTTATTGTTCTTTTTATTTTTATTTTTTTGTTTTATTTTAGAGATGAAAGAATGAAAACACATTAACAAACAAACAGACATAAACAAAACAACACCCAAACAAAAGAAATGATACCGAATTACAGACAAGGTGATAGAAAATTAACTATGGTTGTACTACAAATTCTTATCTTCAAATGGGTTACTCAGTTAAACAAATATAGGCATGTAAGATTGATCAAACAACACAACATATGTAGTATTTCTGTTTTAATATTTAAATATTTGATCTGTTTTGATTTTAGTGTAGTGCACAGTGATAGACATGGGTCTAGTTTTAGTCTTTGGCATGTGAAAAGCCCATTTTTCCAGCACCACCTACTAAAGAGGCTGTCTTTCCTCCGAGAACATGCATGCCTCTCCATTTTGCCAAAGATGAGGTAGCTGATTGTGTTTTGTGTTGTTTGTGCATCTTCTAATCTGTCCCATTGATACTTGGGTCTGTTTTTTTCTTGCCAGTACCATGCCATTTTCATTCCAGTAGCTTTGTAGTATAATTTCAAGTCAGATGTTGTGATGCACCCTGTTTTGCCTTTGTTATCTATGATTATTTTTGCTATTCTAGGTTTCCTCTGTTTGCAAATGAACTTTAGGAATGTTTTCAATAGTTCTGAGAGGTCTGTGAATGCAATTTTGATTGGAATTGATTTAAATATGTATAACAATTTGGGGACTATTTTCACTATTATTATTTCACCATTTTCTCTGTGTTAGTTCTTCCTATCCATGAGCAAGTGATATCTTTCCATTTTCTGATCTCCTTTTTTCAGAGTATTGTAATTTTCTTTGTGTAGCTCTTTTCCTTCCTTTGTTAGATTGATTCTTAAGTGTTTCATTTTTTATGCTGTAGTAAAAGGTGTGGTTTCCCTGATTTCTCTTACAGTGCATTGTTGTTCATGTACAGAAATGCTATGGATTTTGAGGGTTAATTTTATATCCAGTTGCTGCTGATTTTAGTTTTCAATCCTACAAATCTTTCAGTGGAGTTTGTGAGATCTTCTCTGTACAGTAACAGGTCATCTGCAAATAATGATGTTCTAACTTTTCCCTTTACTGATTAATTTTATTTCCTTTTCCTATCTAATTGGTCTGTCTGATGTTTCCATCCTGGATAGGAGTAGTAATAGTGGGCATTCTTTCCTTTCTCCTGATATTGCAGTGAAAGCTTTCAGTCTTTGGCCATTTAGTATGATGTTGGCGCTTGTATTGTCATAGATGGTCTTTATCAGATTGATATAAAGACTTTTAATTTCAATTTTTTTTATCATGAATGAGTATTGTACTTTCTCAATGCTGTTTCTGTGTCTATTGAGATGATCATATGATTTTTGTCTTTGGCTCTATAGACATGGTATATCACATTTATTGATTTGCATATGTTGAGCCATCCCTGCATCCTTGGAATAAATCCCAATTAGTCATAGTGTATTGATAACAATCAAAGCATTGTTGATGCTTTGTTGCATTCTGTCTAACAATATCTTACTGAGGATTTTTGCATTCATGTTCATTAGGGAGATTTTCTTGTAGTTTCCTGTTTTGATTGAGTCCTTCTTTTGTCTTGCTATTGGGGTAATAGTTGCCTCCAGGAATGACAGTAGGAGTATTGTTTCACTTTCATTGTCATTAAAGTGTTTCATCAATAGTGACATTAAATCTCTACGTTTTTGTAGAATTTGGCACTGAATCCATCAGGACCTGGGCTTTTCCTTGTTGGTAAGATTTTTCTTTTTAGTCTTTTTGAGACAGGATCTTGCTATGCAGTTCAGGCTGGCCTTGAAGTCAGATTGTAGCTCAGGCTAGTCTTCAATGCACAAGGATCATCCTGCCTCAGTTTCCCATGTGCTTGCATTACAGGTGTGCACCATCATAACCTGCTGTTAAAGTTTTAATTACATTTTCAATTTCATTCACTGATTTGCATTACTTAGAACTTTTATATCTTCTTGATTCAGTTTTGGCCATTAATATATAATATATATTAATATGTATCATGTATTAATAATATCTGTCCAGTTTTTCTGTGTTTTCCATCTTATTAGAGTATAGGTTCTCAAAGTATTGATGTTCTTCTGGATTTACACGGGATAAATTGTGATTTCACTCTTTTTATACCTAACTACATGACTTTGAGTCTTTTCTCTTTTTGATAAGATTGGCTAAAGGTTTTTCAATTTTACTTACTATTTCAAAGAACTAACTTCACATCATGTATTCTTTGTATTCTTTTGTTCTTATTTCATTAATTTCAGTTTTTATCTTTATAATTTCCTCTCTCACATGAGATTTGGGTTTGACTTGTTCTTTTTCTAGAAATTTGAGGTTTAACATTAGCTGGTTTCTTTGCTCTCACTATTTTCTTCGTGTGAGAGTTCACTGCCATAAATTTCCATAATTTTTTAACAAGCTATGGGATTCTTTGTTCTGTTTGTAGCAGTTTATGTAGGTGCAGCCAAATGCAAAGCTTCAAACTGTACAAAGGGCAAATTGTGCAAAGTTTACAATGTGGGGTTTTAATTTAAAAATAAGAAACATAAAACCTACACAAAACTGATAAAAATCAAGCACAGATTCCAGGACTGAAACTTACTACTAGGGTGTGAAAGGGAGTCTTGTTTCCTTTTGAGTGCTCTATTCTGCTACAGAACAGTCAAAATGAAGATGCAAAACTTTGGGGTTAAATTGTATACTCTGTAAGATACTATACCAAATTTAAAAGTTACACAGAGACCAACAGATATCCACCAGTTCATCTGGATTGACCACACTCCAGCTGTGTGCCTGAGAACAAAACTGGCAAGTGTGGAAAGAAAATCCACCTGTGCAATTTGTCTGCAGAGTGTACTAATGGGCACACTGCAGTCCAGGCCCATAATGACTGCTGCTTAGGACTGCATTTAATGTGTTCCATAAATTCCTGCATGTTGTATCAGCATTATCATTGAATTGTACAAACTATCCAATATCTTCTTTAATTTCATTTGGGACTCATTTACGTAGGTTTTTTGTTGTTGTTGTTTCATTGCACTATGGTTAGATCACATGCCAGGACAATTTCAATACCTTTGCATTTACTTGAGCATGTTCTGTGGGTTAGTACATGGTCCAATTTGGAGAACATTCAATGTGCAGTTGAGAAGAATGTGTGTTACAATGTTGTGGTGTGGTACACTCTGTAAACGTGTACTGAGTCCATTCATTCACAGGTTTGTTTTAGTTCTGATATTTTTGTATTGATTTTTTGTCTAGTTGATCTATTTGTGACAATGAGGTATTAAGGGCCCTTACTTAATTGTGTTGCTGCTTTTCTGATTTTTCATGTCCATTTGTTTTTTGTAGTTGAATTCAACTGATATTTTGTACATATACTTGCATGATTGCTAGCTATTCTTTTTGGAGTTTTCCCTTAACAAGTATGTAGTGACCTTCTTTGCCTTTTTTCATCAGGCTTGGTTTCATATTTACATTGACTGCAAATAGAATATCTACCCCTGCTTTTTTCTGGTTTCCTGTCACATGGAGCATTGTTTTCCATGTTTGACTTTTAGTCCATTAATTTCTTTTTTAGTTCAATGTGTTTCTTGTATGTAGCATGTTGCTGTGTCTTGCTTCTTGATCCATTCTACCAATTTGTTTCTTTTGATTGATGAATAAAGGGAATTTACAATGATGATTATAACTGATATATGTTGGCTTATCTGCCTCATATTATTTTCCTATTGTCAGTACCCTGTCTTTCCTTTCTATATAGTTGTTTTCCCTGCCTGATTGTTTACTTGCATTGATGTTCTTGGAATTTGAGCTTCCTTACCTTTTTCTAAAATATCCTTCAGAGCATTTTGTAGGATTGGCTTGGTGTTATGAATTTCATCAGTTGTTCTTTGACATGGAAGCATTTTATTTCTCCATTAATTTTCAAAAATAGTTTTTCAGGGTACATAGATATTGGTTGGAAATTATTTTATTTTAGGACTTGAAGTACTTCACTCCAAGCTCTTCTTTACATGAAAATTTGGGTTGAGAAGTCTGCTGTGATTCTGATGGGTTTTCCTTTAACATTGATCTGTTTCTTTTCTTTAAGAGCTTTTGTTATTCTGTTCTTATGCTGAATATCCTGGATCTTGATTTTTATATGCTTTGGTGTAAAATTATTTTGGTCAGGGTTTGTTGGCCTTCTATAGGTTCACTGATTTTTATGTCAAATTCTTTGCCCGTGTTTGGGAAGTTTTCTTTCATTACCTCTGTGAGAAAGTTTTTAATGAAATTTGAGCTATTTCCTGCTCTCTCATTAACTCCAGTCAGTCTTATGTTGCTCTTCTTCGCTTCATCTTACAGTTATTGGACTGATTTTTTATGGTCCCTTGTTATTTTAAATATTTTTTTTGTGCACTAACTAGAATCCTGTGTTCTAGATCTGATATTCTATCTTGCCTTAATTGAATCAATAGCATATACGCTCAATGAAAATTTTAATCTCCTGGATATCTATTTGGACCTGTTTCATGTCTTCCATTGCTTTACTGTATTAGGCATTCATGGTTTCCATTGTTTTCCTAAGTTCTTTTACTTTATATCTGTGTCTATTTGTTTGGTGTGCCTTTATTTTGATTATTTTTATTTACCTGAGAAATTATTTTTTCTATATGCATATTCATTTGCTTTTTCACTTCTGCTGCTATGATGTCAAAAAATTCCAGTGATTGGCTTCTGACTTCCTCTCTCTGATTGTGCTCTGGACTTGTACTGGGTTGCATTTTGCTTCTGCCTCATGTCATTTTCTATGTTCTATTTTCCGTGTTCTTGCTTGGAGATTTCTTACAGTAGATAGAAGTATCCTTAGTATTGACTTTTCTCTAGGAAATGTCTGTTCCTCAGAGCTGTCTTCTTTCTGTCTATCCCAAGAACCTACCTTCCCAATTCATTAAGGATGAGAAGTTGGTATTTATTTGGCTAGAATCCCATGCTTTGGTACTGGAGTATGATGATGATGATTACACCAGTGTCTTGGATACATTTCTGTTGTTGCTGAGACAAAATACCCAATGCCCAAAATGAAGGAAGGAAAGGTTTATTTAGCTTAAAGTTTGTGGACATTTCAGTCCATACTCAGCTGGTTCTGAGGCAGAGTGGCACATGGCAGAGGGCAAATGTTCATGGCATCAGAGCACAGCAAAAACAACCACCAAAAGGGAGGAATGGCTGTAAGCAACCTCTTTTTCTCCCTTACATTGTAAACAACCTACCCCCACCCAGGAGGTGTGTAGTTCTCCCACAATCTCCATGCCCTCCTCTTCCACAGGCTCAGGATGTGTACAAAGTAAGCACTCTGGCTTCCTGCTGAATCACTCAGCCAAACCTCTAGACTCTCCAAGTTGACACAACATATCGACATAACAACCAGACAATCACAATGTTTTTCTACGAGGGAGAAAAACTGACTATAACAAGTATGACACTCTGGCTGTATTAGTACAATTATAAGTAACAATATCTTCAAGTACAACTTAGTTATGAAAAACTGTGGTAACGATTAATTTGGTACCTTTAACTTTAGGAGAGGTTCTACAGTTACATACCAAATTCCAATGTATTCTAGGTGCTTGTATCCAATGAGTTTCAATTGTAAATTGATTTTACCTTGTTTCAGTGGTATTTAAGTGGAATAGGGAACAATAAAGAGATAAATGAGGAGAAATGTAGTAGAAGCAAGACTATGGCTATGGATGGTCGTCCAATTTTTGGGAGTTAAGAGAATAGTGCGGAAGAGAATGAATGACAAAAAAGCAAAAGAATATTGAAGCAAACCACAAAAAGAAGAGACAGTGTTCACTCACCTGAAAGTATCATAAAATCAAGAGAGACAGTTGAGGGAAGAGAGAGAGAAGAACAGAACAAGAGAAAAATACAATCAAATCTAATTAGTCAAAAGAAAAACCACTGAAAAGTACCTAAGAAGAAACAAAAACAATAAGACAACGAAAGAACAAAACAAAACAAAAAAAGAGAAAAAAGAAAACAAAAAGATCAAACAAATAAAATAAAACACACCTGCATCAAGCTTAAAAAAGAGAACCAATCCAAGAAAAAGAAAACATTAATGAAAATAAATTAACTAACTTCCTCTGTTGTCTATAATGCCGTGGTAGTGTCCAGGTTGGATCCCAGAAATGTACTGTGTAGCTGGACTAGGTGTGTAGTACAGTTTGTCCTGGTTGGATGGCTCATCTTATTCTCCAGATCTAGGAGCTAGGGCTGGTCTTCAGCTGACAATGTTTCGTATGTCACTTCTCCTTTTCTCTATGACATTATTCCAGTCGTGTCATTCTTGGGTAGAGAAAGAAAAGGTTCCTTCCAGATCTGTTTATAGTTCTGGATCTTGTACTTCTTCCTCTGTTCCACACCATTAGCTCCTCTTATGTGCTGATCACCAGGCAGGAGGAATGCCATTGTCCTGCCAAGGACATGGGGTTTGTCTGCTTGTGCCACTGTGTCAAAGCTGCTGTGCTGGTGCCCGAGCAAAAGGGCATTTCTGGTCCTTTGTATTGAGGGCAAGAGTGGCTTTTGGCAACTACCTGAGTGGAGTCTGGTTGGCCCTATCTTCTACCTCCCAGCAGATTTCCCTACCCTGCTTCCAAACAGTCAGGGTTCTACTATGAGTGGATGGCTCTTTCCTTATTTCCCCAAGGGACTTCAGCATGAATTGACCCGACCATTTCTTCTTGTAGGGTTCACCCTGTTTCTTTTGGAGTAAAATGCCAGTTCCTCAAGCCTACTTATATTCCATTCCTGTGTGCAGAAGCACAGGAGTGGTTCACTCCACTCACCAACTGTCGGTTTTGTTTGGCCCCTCATGGTACAGTGTACCATTACTCATGGAGCTATGTATGCATGTTGCCTGCAGGCCTGCTGCAGTGCTGGCAGCATGCTGTTGCACTGTCTCAATAATTACTTCTTGGGCAATAGAATGAGATAGGCAACTACAAATTCTGCTCTCATGAATCTAACCCAGGGTGCATGGATGGTGTCATTTTAAACAGTCTTCAAACTTTCAAAATGCAGTTTTCGGTCTATACAAATGGTAGTAATGTTAGCCTCAGCAGGCAGTTTAAAAATTAAATTAATGGAGAAGAGTTCCTATTTCTCCATAGCCTTGCCAGTATTTGTTATTGGTTGATTTCTTAATGCTAGCCATTCTTACTTGGGTGAGATGAAATCTCAATGTCGTTTTAATTTACATTTCTCGAATGACTAACGATGCTGAACATTTTCTCATATATTTATTTCCCATTTGTATTTTTTTATCTGAGAAGTGTGCATTCATGTCAGATGCCCATTTTAGGATTGGGTTACTCAGCTATAAAGAAAGGCAATATTGAGGCTTTTATAGGTAAATAGTCACAACTAGAGATCATGCTCATAAGTGGAATAAATCAGAGGTGCATGTGTGACTAGTGTATTGCATTACTGATGTAGGAAACAGAAAGTGTGAACATAAATTAGCAAGTATGATAAACAGTGTGGAATGAAAGGTATCTGCTCAAAACTAGGGAGCAGCTCAGATGGGGAGAGGGAGAAAATGAAGAGGGGCATAATTATGTATGTATGTATGCATGTATGTATGTATGTGCAGGATGGCTAACATAGTTGTACTACTGACTTATGTCACTTTATTGTAAGGAACTGTTAATGATTAATTCTTTGATCAGTCTTGCATATCTGTATTTGTTTTTCTGAGTATACACTTTGAAGTTATCAATATGTAATACAACAACCATTGTTAATTCCCTGTCACCTTATCTGTAATTCACTTTTGACTGTACTATTGTGGTGCTACCTTGTAAGTGGCTGTCTGTTTGTTAATATGTTCTCATTCTTTTACTTTTTAAAATAAAAAAAAACTAAATTACTACAGTATCTGGCATGTGTTTATGTCACTAAATGAATTCTTTTTACCACTTCCAATCTTTTTGGTTATTCTTAAAATGATAGAGTTGAAGGAGAGGTCTGCTCTAGTGGAGAATCAAGCAGTAATGTCTCAGGTCACAAGCTCATTTCTTTCCTCACTTCTCATTGCAAATGATACTGGATAAGACACAAATAAAATTTCCACAGGAGGACAACATTGAATCTAACCACTGAATGTGATTTCAAAATTGTCTGCTGCAACTTGTGACCAGAATGGTGGAAAGAAACAAGTTTGTGAACCGAGACAACACTACTCAGTTCATCTTCTGTTAAGACCAGGGGTATAGATGGTGAGCTGGACAGCACAGCTTTGTTGTCCACAGATGTTAACATGATCAACAGCTTCAACATTGAAATCCCAAAACAAATTTTTCTTGATTCCCAAGAAAAATTTGCTATCATGTTTCCATGTTGATATTTAATCCTAATATTGAAGTATTACAAAGTAGAACTACATGGACCTATAAGAGATAATTGGGTCATGAAAGGATTACCTAGAGAATAGGTCAGTTATCAAAGCCTCTTTGGCTTGTTTGTTACATGCAATGCTCTTGCCATGTGGTGTGCTGAGAGCTCTTGGGTCTCTACAGTCTCCATCAGAGCAAAGATGCTCACCAAATGCAGGTCCAGGACTTTGGGCCCCACAGGTCCTAGGATCATGAGCGACTAGTCCTTCATTCCTTGTAAGTTACACAGTGGCCCATTCAGTTATAATAACAGAAAGTTAAGTAAGAGACGACACACAATAACCAAAACGTGGTGTGTGGGGGGAGAATGTGTATGAATCTATTTGTTTCTTCTATTTTCTAGAAGGAAAAAATCTAATTGGTTGACTTTTCCTCTAGGGGTGTCATTTCCCCTGGCACATTGCCTGGGGCAACTTTCCTAATTGCTCCTGTTTCCCAGAGCAAACACTTAAGGGATGTTTGCCTTGTGGGCCTCTCCCTATTTTGCCTGTGCTAGTTGAAGTTGTTTATCATTTGCCTATAAATATTCACTTTTTACCCTTACATTCTTAGTGACAACATTTTTCCTGTTCCTCAGGTTGGTAAAAGTAAACCTATCATATGCGACATAGATCCATAATTTTATTTATTTTTATCTTTATAGGAATACATTAATCATTCCATATAAACTGTGTAAGAGATACAAAAGAGATATTCACTAGCAATTAGACTTCTGTATTATGAGGGTTTGATAAAACATATTTAATAATTGTTCTTGTATATATGCAGTATGTGTAAATGAGTAATATTTTTTATATTTATCTACAATAAAATATATACCAGCACGAATGTTAAGTCCCATCAAACACAGAAGGCTAAAAAGCAAAGCAAAGCAAGAATAAAACATGTCCAAGTGTAAAAGATCAGCTTTGGATCCTGGCTTCATCAAATGCCTGACAGTAGAAATGAAATTGTTATACTATTATTATTGGTGTACATTTGCTCGGAAATAATCTGTATTTATTGGTAATTTACTTTAAAATACTGTGATGCAATAAGAGAACAATTATGTGTACATGTTTGCAGTAGATGTTGAGAAATCCTGTAAATAGTCTTGAGATATCGTGCCCTCTACTTCACTGAAGACCTCATACTCCCTAAGATCAGATGCAACCATTCCAGCTGCCTTTTGATTTTCCAGTTGTTACAGCGTCACCTGGGCAACCACCACTCATACTTTACTCGAATTACCTTCTGAAAGTACTAAAAGCTTCATCATTTATGTCTTTCTTTGGGTTGGACCTCCTTTGGTACTATACCATCAGATGTTACTGACAAGTAAGAATTTCACAGTCACTAATCTCTGATTATTAAACAAAGCAGAAAAATTCTGGGACAAAGTATCAGGTGTGATTTATTGCATCATATAGCAAATAATGATCTGAGATAATTTTGGTCTCTAATATGAATTTAGAGATAAATTTAACCTCATAACGTACTTTTCAGCCTATACATAACTATATTCTGAGGTAGTTTACTTAATTTTAGATGACTTTATGCATCTTATGCTGTGTAAAAGGATTTTACCCTCTAGTTAGTGATTTAAACTTTCAATAGTTATCCCAATACTTTAGTCTAATCTTTGGTTGACAAGCTTTTTATGTATCATCTGAAAATATTGTTTTCAAGTTGAGGAAGTAAAAAAGTATAGATTATTGTTAGAGATGGGTTTCTTCGTTTCACTGTAATACTGAAGTTTACCTCCTTTCCTGATCTCTACTTTTTGAAGTTTAAACATGGTTTTGAGAGTAATCACTTGTCTTAGACATTCTATTTAACCTTTGAAATGTATGACACAAACCATTCTCTTATCTGCAAAATGCATTGTCTTGCTAAGCTGTTTCAAATTATTAGCTATGGACTTGCACTCCGTGTGCTATAGAACATGAATATTCATTGAGTTTACTGTACTCTCTCTCATCTCTGTCATATACATGCACACGTACACACATGGAGATAGACACATATACATAATTTTTGAGCAAAGTAGGAAGAATAAATGTAGTAAAACTTTCTCACATACAAATCCTCATAGTTTAACTCTATATGTATATTTCATGTCTATAAGCAATTAGACAGAACATGACATTTTTTCCATTATTACTTGATGGAGGAATACTTTCCCACATTTATGAATGGCATAGACATTGCTAGAGTTTTATTAAGAATGCAATTTATAAGATGTTTTCTGGAGAGGTTTGTACATTTCATTCTACATATGATAAAAAATTTGCAAATTATTGAGGATCACATTTAGAATTCTGATAGAATCCCAAATATATCAATATTTTTCCAGTATCTACTTCCTCACTGCTTATATGTAAGACTAGGTTTCACTCCTACAAGTGTTGACTTCTATCAACATTTCTAATGTATTTCTTATCTTTATTTTCCCAAAGCTCCAAGTCATAAAGACCGAATTATGGAAATGCTGAACTTCACTGATGTGACAGAATTTATTCTGTTGGGGTTAACCAGTCGTTGGGAGTGGCAAGCGCTCTTGTTTATCATATTTCTTGTGGTCTACATTGTCACGATGTTGGGCAACATTGGCATGATTGTGTTAATTAAGGTCAGTTCGCAGCTTAGCAGCCCCATGTACTTTTTCCTGAGCCATCTGTCATTTGTTGATGTGTGGTTTTCATCCAACGTCACACTGAAGATGCTAGAAAACCTGTTATCAGAGACAAAAGCCATTTTTTCTGCTGGTTGCTTGGTACAGTGTTTCTTCTTCATCGATCTTTTTTTTTTTTACACTTTTATTTTAAAAGTAAAAGAACAAAAACATATTAACAAACAGACACAAAGTAGCACAAGAATAGTACAATCAAAACTGAATTGCAGAGAAGGTGACATGGAATTAACAATGGTTGTTTCATTACATATTGATAACTTCGAAGTGTATACTCAGGAAAACAGGTATAGACGTGCAAAATTGGTCAAACAAATAATCATCAACTATTCCTTACAATAAAGTGACCTAAATCAGTAGTACAAATATGTTAGATATGCTGCATATACATACATACATACATAGAAAATTATCCCTTCCTTCCTCTTTTCTTTTTTATATAATTTTTATTTTTTTAAAAAGTGTAAAAGAAAAAGAACTACATCAACAAAAAGGAGGAAAGCATCAACAAAGAGACACAAAGTAGCACAATAACAGTATAATCAAAACTGAATTATAGACAAAGCAAAAGGAAACCAATAATAGTTGTTTCATTGCATATTGATAGCTTCAAAGTGTATGCTTAGAAAAACACATACAGACATACAAGATTGATCAAACAACCAGTCATCAATTATTCCTTACCATAAAGTGACATAAGACAACAGTAGAACCATGTTAGCCTTCCTGCACATACGTACATACATACATACATACGTACATACATACATATTTGCCTCTTTCTTTCTTTTCTCCGTTCCCTCATCCCATCTGTTCTTTACTTTTGAACAGATTTCCTTCACGGCTCTTAGTTTATATTCCCTTTCATCACTCTTGTCCATGCTGAAATTTTCATTCTTGCTGTGATGGCATTTGACAGATAAATGGCAATTGGAAAGCCCCTGCTTTATGGAAGCAAAATGTCAAGGGTTGTCTGTATTCGACTGATTTATTTCCCTTAGATATATGGCTACTTGATTAGTCTTGCAGCAACTTTATGGGCCTGTGGCTTGTACTTCTGTGGTAAAATTGAGATCAACCACTTCTGCTATGCAGACCCACCTCTCATCAAAATGGCCTGTGCTGGGACCTTTGTAAAAGAATACACGATGCTCTTCCTTGCAGGCATTAACTTCACCTACTCCCTGACTGTAGTTATCATCTCTTATCTTTTTATTCTCATTGCCATTCTACGAATGCATTCAACAGAAGGGAGGCAAAAAGCCTTTTCCACCTGCGGGTCCCATCTGACAGCTGTCAGCATATTTTACGGTACCCTGATTTTCATGTGTCTCCGCCGACCCACAGAAGAGTCTGTGGAACAGGGCAAGCTGGTGGCCGTTTTCTACACCACTGTCATCCCCATGCTAAACCCCATGATCTACAGTCTCCGGAACAAGGATGTGAAAGAAGCCATGCACAAACTAATTAGCAGAACACATTTTTCAATATAAAATAAAATTTGAGATTATTTGGTCTTCCATTTTTCATTTAGTAGAGGTTTTTGTCCTATATAAATAAGAACATTATGGTAAACACTTTTTCAGGAAGAGAAAATAATCACTGACGTTTGAAAGAAAAGTTCAAAAATCTACATTAATATCAATGACCCATTTTTATTGATGGAAGTATGAAGTGTTAATGAGAATAAAATGATTCATTAAGAAGATCATTGGTGCCAAACTTCACAGATGCCCTACAATCTTTAAGCTTTTATGTATAATATTTTATTTTCTTATTCAAACTTGCAGTAGATATATTTGGGAAACATTCATTTCCCATGTAAAACATTTTAAATTTTATTTCCTAGTATTCTGATATGCAAATTGTGATACCAGTGAGGATTATAAGGCTATCTCAATGTTCTTATTTCTGTCATTGTGAAGGGTAGGTCGGTTCAAAGACTAATATCTTGAAAACAACAATAGATTTTTATTTAATCCTTCTGTCCAGATTTTTGGTGTTCATTAAGAAGCATAGCATCGTTTCAGTAACTTTCATGTTTCAAATCTATCTCATTTCAGCAAGCAGAAAACTGTGTCTACAACTTTGAAAGTACTTTATGAAAGTATGTGTCCTCATAAAAATAAATAATTATGTAAATAAACCATTTCATTTTGGTAGATAAAATAAACAATTAAAGAGACGAGACTCACAAGTACATAGCATGTCTTGTTTGCACACGGCCCATTCATTAGACATTGTGTGTTAAGACTTAATTCCCCAGTGCAAATGAGTTCATGTATTGGCCTTTCTCCCTAATAATTATTCTCACATAATAATTAAAAAAGACTGAAGTGTTATAGGCATTTTGTCATTGAAGATCCCAGAACAAAAAGGTGACTGAACAAAGCATGTCCATAATTTCTTAGAATACACTAACTAGGTATGTATTTTAGAGTTGTTTAACAATATAGGTTTTTCTACATTAGATAAAATATGTAGCTACATAGTTATTTTGCATATGTATATTTTTATTCTTCAAAGTAAATGTAACAACAATCACAGTCTTATAGGCGAGCGGAGATAACAGTGTGTACCTGGTGAAAGCGAAAGTGTGCAAATAATGTCAAGTCTCGCATTGTTCATATATAAGGAAAGAGTCCACCTTAGCCTAATAAGAATGGCCTTCACCCAGGACTCAAATACCAGGACTCAAAAACTGCATGTAGGCTCTGGGGAAAGAACACTTCCACATTGCTGGTGAGAGTGTAACTTAGTACAACAGCTTTGGAAATCAGTATGGAGATTCCTCAAAAAATTAAAAATTGAAATTCCATTCCACTCAGCTGTTCCTCTTTTGGGCATCCTCTTTAAAGAGTTAATGACCTCATGTTACAGTGATAGGAGTTACTCCATATATGACCATAAACAGATAAATGGACAAGGAAAATGCAGTAGTTTTATATGCCACTTTGTATACTTATATACTGTACTATTTTATATACTATACTGCATTTTATTTTATATGGTATTCAGTTTGAAATACACACACACACACACACACACACACACACACACACACACACACACACGCCCAAGCTAAATGAGTTACTTATATCATTAATTTCTTTCAATTCATTGAAGGGAACGGTTTGTGCTCACATTGTTTAATCACTCTTGCATGTCTATATCTGAGCAACTACTTTGAAAATAACAATAGATAATATATTCACCATTGTAAATTTCCTATTATCTTGTTTTGCAGTTCTGTAGCATTTCTTTTACTGTTTTTTTTCGTCTTTCAAATATAAAAAAGAAAATATGCAGTCAGACATGGTAGCACATACCTACAATCCCAGCACCCTGAGGCTGAGGCAGGAGGGTCACAAGTTTGAGTCCAGCCTGGGCTACTTAGTGTCTTTGTGAGACCTTGTCTCAAAATAAAAATATAATAAGAATTAAAATTAATAAAATAAAAATAAATTTAGGAAATTTAAGATATTAACATAAAAATTAAAAATAAAACTAAATTTTAAAATAAATAAATTAAAATGCACTAGTGACATAGCTCAGTGCCAAGGGCCTGAGATCAAGACTTATTATCTCACATAAAAATATTAATACAGCCATGTGTGTGGCTTTTTGCAATATAACCCTCTAATGCCATGCCCCATAAAACTGACCTCATCTAAAAAGATGCTGCAATGCAGCATACAGGCAGTAGCCAGGGGCAGTAGAAAGATTTCAGCTTCGAGTCTGAGGATCTAACTTGTAGTCTACGTGATTTGGATAGCTGTGAACCTCAGCCGCCTCATCTATAAGGTCCACCTTCTTAAGGGTGCTGTTAAGGCTGTGTGGGAGATGGCGTAATACTGCTTTGTGCATGAGATATGACCTAAACACAAGGTATTGTACTGTTTTAAAATGTAGACAAAATGTTATGCATTCCAACTGTACAGGGAGAGGCAGTTTATGCTTTAAATCAGGTTTGTTAGAATTACCAAGCTCTATGTCCAATCTATCTAGCAGCAGTAGAAAATAGAGATTTTATGTTTAATTATATGAGTGAGCACTCTGTATATTCTTAGGGAAGAGCCTATTACACAGATAAGACAACAAAAATGCATACAAGTTTACCAGTTTGGGTAAAATTATAATGGATGATTTGATGATAGGACTAAAATTCCAGATATTTATGTTATTGCATGTTAATGTATGACATTAGAAGCAATGTTAAACTTAAGATTTTAGACTGAAGCAAACAAAATAGCAGATAGCACTAAAACTGTGTATGCAACTGTTAAATCAGTACTTATTAAAAATGGCACAAATATGTAAAAGAACTCGTGAGAAAATCCTTGATCATGCATTAATGACACTTAGCTTAGAACTGAACTGTAATTTCTTAAAGTCAAACTTAATAGATTATATGGAAAATGTTTTATCTCTTACTTTGCCAATAAGAGTATAGTAAAGAACACTGTGGCCTCTTGAGATGTACCCAATTATGTAATATAAATGATTCTTGGGCTAACAAAATCACACACCTGAAATGAATCAAATCTCCTTTGCTTTTGGCTGAAAGAAAAATAAATAAAGATACATTTGAGTCACTTTTAAGAAAATGCATGATTTTAAGACCATGATACTCAATGAAATAAATAATACACAGAAGCATAAGTATTCCCTGGATTCTCTTAAATGAGAAACTCAAATTACGAATAATTCAAAGAGGTAAATAAAAAGAGCGCTGGTAACAAACAGGTGGACTTTGTAAATGTGCAAAAGGGATGTAGAGAAAGGGTGAGTGGAGGAGATTAAATAGAAATAAAATGATCAAGATGTGATATGTACGTGTACCAGTTCCCTAAGGTGAATGTAACTGTTATGTATTGCAAACTTACACCAACAGTTTAAAGGAAGTATTGTGGATAGAAAACACTTCTTATAGGACCTGAGATCATTAAAATTTCTCTTTAAGATAGTAGTTTCTACAGTGTTTCTAGCTCTTGTGGTACTAGAGGTAGAAACCATAGCTTTTGCCCAGAGCTACATCCCCAGCCCTTGTAAATTTTTTGCGGGGGAGGGCTTGTGCAGAGCCACAGAGTAATTTTTATAGATGTGAACACAGAGACTCAGTAGTATGTTACTTGTTCAATTTCACATAAAGGAGCAGAACCAAAGGCTTGCTCCCAGCTGTCTGGTTTCTAAGTCCATCTCATATTGTTCACATTGACCTCTACTCATGGTCCTTCTCCCAGATGCTGCCCCCTTGTCTTTATTTTGAGGCAGCTGACACCTTAGAATTACCATGGGATGCGGTATATGCATTGTCGGTATCACATCTCCACACACATTGTGCTTTTTAGAACAGCCATATAAGAAAAACTGAAAGTAACCCACCAACATATTTCAAGATGCACACTGATGTATTTTAGTGAAATGCATAATTGGCAATGTGTGAATGAAAGGATGATATCTTTGGGACAGTGGGAGATAAATTGTATCATGGTGTCAAGAATATTTTAATAATTCTGTCACAGTACTTAATTTCTACCCCTGAGAGGTCTGTAGAATCTTAGTCATTATTTCTTTCATAATTACTTAGATAGTACCTGAGGGAGATTTTCCCATTACCCCCGATGCTCAAAACTTTATTATAAATACTGAAACGTTACCACTTCTGATTCTCTTTTGCTAAAGGTAGGTCTACAGATTTTGCACTCATTGTGATGCAGAATCATATAGTCAAATTTTACAATTTCAGGCACCATTTTAAACTGAACACTAATTGTTTATAGATTTCTCTGTTAACAACGTGTTTTATTGGGTATTAATCTTCGCAGTCTTATGTTAAAATATATGTGAATGGTATAAGGACTACTGAGGGAGTGGGAATCACAGATCCATCAATTTATAGCTTTGCTTTTTTCTCCATAGTAAATAATTGAAATGTTGGAAAAATTTGTTACCTGTGAATTACATGCTCCACCTTGATGATTATTTTATAGAAAAGATTCATCCCTATGTAATAAATTGATTTTCTCATAAATTATGCTTTTAATGTAATGCTAGGTCAATGGAACTCCCTAAACATAGAGGGCTCTGGGGAAGCCACATCTGTAGCTGCGTCTGCAGTCAGAAAAGTTCCTAGCAACCCACAAACAATGAAATATTAAAGGGAGAATTGCGCCATGTGTTGGAGGGTAACCCAAATGAACTTTAGATGATAAGTGACAGATTAGGTTACCAAAGGCAGCAAGAGATGAGTATTAAAGGTGTAAAATCTATATCATGTTACTTGGTTTGCATTTCCATACTGCCAGTTAATCACCTGTGTCTCTCATGTTTGAGTTGCATCACTAGCACTGTGGACATGCGAATGGAACTTGCTTCATAGCTATTTACATGTAAACCATTCAGTGAGTATTCACTAAAACTCAGTGATTCTTGCAAATGTTGTAAACCTTGGACTGTTGTGTGAGAAAAGTCTTTCTTGGTGTTCTAATAGTATTGAAATACTGCCAGATATGAAGTCTACGTGTATGGGATACTCTGCTGACTGAGACATCAAGAAACGCGAAGAAGGTTATGTTTGATTATTTCTCAATATCTATTACATTAGCAATAAAACAGGCAGTTTAAAGATTCCCAAGGTAAATGAGGTCATTCCCACTGCCACCCAGCTAGTGAGTATATGCAGTACAAGTGAAATAAATCATTAATGAAATGAACAAATTAGAGGAGTGTTATGTCATACTTCTTAAAAATCTTGATGCTATATTTAATATAGTTTATACTTAACAAAATAGTAGAATCATTAACATTATTGTAGTGCCAAATAAAACTAAATCAAATTCTAATAAGGAGAGAATTTGGACAACTTAGTTAGGAACAAAGTTTTAACACAGAAAGCACTCTTACATTTGGCTTTATTTCACACATACACTCAAAGCTCACACTGTCTATATCTTTTCTTACTTAAAAATGAGCCAGGTGAGCTAAAACTGTGTAAGTCTCTCATAGTATAACTTAGATTGGATTTAAATCTTTGGAGTGTATTATGTTATGTACTTAATACATTATATGTAGGATATTTAATCCCACATTAGACATTGTGTATACACACTGCATTTAATTTTTTTTAAAAAGCTGTTATTAAGATAACTACAATTAAAACATCCAGAGCAAAATGAACATACTCAGATTGAAAAACAAATGTCTCTACAGGCCACCTCATTCTGCTCTACAATCAGGCGATGCCAAATTTCACAGACGTAACAGAATTTACTCTTGTGGGGCTGACCGGTCGTCAAGAGCTCCGCGTTCTGTTTTTTGCGGTGTTCCTGGTAGTTTACATGACCACTCTGTTGGGAAACATTGGTATGATTATTCTGATTGGCATCAGTCCTCCGCTTCAGAGCCCGATGTACTTTTTCCTGAGTCACTTGTCTTTTGTGGATGTGTGTTTCTCCTCCAGTGTTACCCCCAAAATGCTGGAAAACTTACTGTCAAAGACCAAAACCATTTCCTACGTGGGGTGTTTGGTGCAGTGCTACCTTTTCATTGCCCTTGTCCACGTCGAGGTCTACATCTTGGCAGTGATGGCCTTCGATCGCTACATGGCCATCTGCAACCCCCTGATTTACGGCAGCAAAATGTCCAGGACTGTGTGTGTTCGGCTCATCTCCGTACCTTACATCTACGGGTTCTCTGTGAGTTTAATATGCACATTGTGGACTTACAGTTTGTATTTCTGTGGCAACTTTGAAATCAACCACTTTTATTGTGCAGACCCTCCCCTTATCAAGATTGCCTGTGGAGGGGTGCACATTAAGGAGTACACAATGATTGTTATTGCTGGAATTAACTTCACATATTCCCTCTCTGTGGTCCTTATCTCCTATTCGCTCATTGTGGTGGCTGTGCTGCGCATGCACTCTGCAGATGGGAGGAAGAAGGCGTTCTCTACCTGCGGATCACACCTCACTGCTGTTTCCTTGTTCTATGGGACCCTCATATTCATGTATCTCAGGCGACCAACGAAGGAGTCCGTGGAGCAGGGGAAAATGGTGGCTGTGTTTTATACCACCGTGATTCCCATGCTGAACCCCATGATCTATAGTCTGAGGAACAAGGACGTTAAAGACTCGTTCACCAGAGCCATCAGCAAGACATGTTTGAGGCAGTGATGCTGCAGTATATGTTTAGTGGTATGACTGTCTGTATGGTGTTTCTGCTCTTTTAAAGTTTCTAGCTCGAAAATCACTGTCTGAAGACAACTCTTCCCTGTACTAAATATCCACTCTAGCAGACTTCTGTTTTGCCTCATAAACTGACTCTGAATATTAAGCATGCTTTGCTGTTTTTTTACCTGCTATCACAGTAATAAAACTGCCATAGTGTCATTCAATGTATGTCTAAAATTGCATTAGAAATGTTTTACAGAACAGTTGAGATAAATAATTTTTATTTTGGAAGTATTTTTTAGACTCATATTATTTCCTATGTAATTTTCTATTTATATGGTTTCTTCATCACAAATTTCATGTGAAATGTGTAGTTTGTGTAGAAAAAATATTCGTTTATCTCCCATGGGTGTAACTTTCATGAATGCAAATTACCTAAAATGTATTAAAATGTCTATACCTAAGTAAAAATTTTTGCAACAAAATTATATTGAGAATCTTAAAGTCATATCTTACTGTAATCGTGTTTTGTTCTTCTTGTTGAATTTTCAATTATTAATGATGTTTGCATTTCAGGACTTTGTTTTCTCACTTTGGCTCCTTGATTTAGACTTTGGTATATATATTTTGGTATCAGAGGGGTTAAGCATCTTGATCAAAAGACATGCCTGCCTTCATCATAATCAAAAGACAAATGAATATGCATTTACTTATGCTTAATGTGTAATTTTTCACCATACAACATCACATTACACCTTTGACAACGTGATTTGCAAATGTTGTTTACTTCCAGCTTTTGTTTCTAACATGTTACTCTTTGACTCTGAATTAGCATGTCACATTCAACTTTCAGTAGTTATACATTATCAGTTATATAAATAAATGGCAGTGCAGTGGACATACATTCAAATTTAACCAATACATTTCAAACTTCTATCACTTTTAGGCTTGGATACAACATAAGCAGTCTAACTTGCTAATTCCTCTAGATTGGTGCCTCCTCAGCTCAATTGTTTTATAATGTATTCTTGTTACAGGAAAAATTACATTTTTTTTTTTTTGTAACTGTTGCTAGCCTAACAGGAAAAAGCTGGCGGGGTTCAGGTGAAGTAGATGTGCTCATGAAAACAGAATTCACCATCAGGTAACTGGAGTAAGTGCAGGATGAATCCAAGAGGTAGCGTAGATAATGATGGGACCTCTGGAAAGGTAGATTTATGCAGACACAGGGAACTGCGTTCCTTCCAGTCAACAATGGGCCTTCCCTAGGCAGCTTAGAATGCATGGGGCGGGGGAGCAGAGAGTATAATTAGAAGTTTTGAATCTGAGCATGGAGTAGAAGAACACCATTGCTTTCCATCGCAATGGAGTTTGCAATGTTTGTTTCTAAGAATTTAGGGTGAAATAGAAAAAACATGGGTCACTCAAGTGCCATCTGCTTCCATAGAGCTTAACATGGTAACCTGACATTCTAACACAACACTGCTGTGATGTTCATGGCAGAGATAATTTTCAGAATGCACCACAGTATTTTATGTTTTCTTTTATAAACAAAACACAACAATGCAGCAATAGACCTTAATTTCCATCTATTTCTGTTCTCAATCTATGAACTTCATAGTAAGCTTTATTACTGTGCTGTGCATTCACACTTGTACCTAATATTTAAGGCCTGTGTCCACAAAGCCAAAGCCAATAGGTGTAAACTTTTTCCTCTCCTTCAAAAATACTACCCCTGCCTGCTTTAGACAAAGATCTGAATGCTGCGTAGAGAGGGTATTTACATTGCTCAAGTCCCTGTATCATGAGAAGGAACTATAACTCTTCCTTATTATATCGCTGTATTTAGAGATCTACCACTTTGAGTACTAATAAGGGTAACTTATTCCTTGGTTCTGTTCTTATAATACTTTCCAGAAACATATTTCTGGGCATCTCAAGTACAACTTCCCAGGATAAATTACATTTCAATTCACTTCCCTTTTTTGCTTCACCACTTTTCATTGTTAGACTAGTCATGACTTCCCATTGTCAGGCTAGTTGATTATAAAAGCATCCTCTTTGTCCCTCCCACAGAGTTATTTCTTCCCTCCAGCTTGTCCGGATGCTTGCAAGCTTCATTCTGGGGCTTAGGAATTTTCCTCTGCTTCCTCTCCCCCATGTTTGTGGGTATCGATTTGATGTTACTCCATTGTTATACAGGGTGAGTGGAATTGTGTTTTCTGAAACATTTGTTGAAGGGTTAATTCACAAAACCTCTCAAAGGCTTTCACTGGAAATAAAGTCATCAGAGGTACCAGTAGTGAAAGTGAGAGTGCTTCTAATTTCAGGGAGTCATTTACCCAATGGGACCCACATACTTAACAGGAGAATTTCAAAAGAGAGATGGGGAAAAAGTAGTGTAGAGAGAGAGGCAGAGATCAACAGTTACTGCTGAGTTAACCCCTGACAGAGTCACCAGAGTTTCTATTTGAGCCCCCACATTTGTAAGAGAATGTTTTCCTGGTTGGAAGCCATTCAACTTGAGGTCCATACTATCTCATGGAAGCCCAAGAAACTAGTACATGACTGTTTTCATTGTCACGGTGGAATGGTGGGTTCTTTGAGCTCTTGTTAGTCTCCTGGCTAGTGCTTGGGAAGGTGAGCTATCATCCCTTTGGCGTTCTGAGAAACTTCAAACTTCTCTAAATCTTTGCTTGTTTGTTTGCTTCATCTTAGCGATTGATTTTGCAACACATCATTGAATCCAGCTACTCAGTAGAATGGACATAGTTTCCCTTTCCAAAGATTTAGTAATCTTAAATTCTGTGCACATGAACAATCACAGCTGCATCATCTGTAGTCACGAAGGAGGTTCTTTTGGGATTATGCTTTTCGTCATACGCTTCCATTATTGGGTTGAAAGTCTGAGCTGTAAGTTCTCCAAGTTGTTCAAAGCCATGGTTCAGAATTTCAAAGCAAACAACAGTAAGTATTTTATTTTAGAGTGGTTTTTTGAGTTTTTTCAGAATTAGTTTATCTGCTATATAAAGATGCTTTCCCCAAAAAATCAATTTAAGGGTTTTGAAGCCATAGTTATATTTCTTTGTTTTCTCTCCAGAATTTTTACATTAAGAATAATCCATTCCAATGCTTCCTTAGTGCTGTACGATGATATACGCATTTTAGCTTTGTAAAGGTTGAAAACGCGTGCATCACTGTGCATATTTCAGAATCTTCATGGTAAGTTCAAAGAGAAAAATACAATGTAATACTACTTTTCTCTACCCTGTACAAATGGAAAGAAAGTTAAACACTTCCCACATTTAATGGCGCAAGATAGAAATGTTCATTCCAAAAATTACAAACAGGGGCATACAAAGGAACGAGACCAAAGCAAGTCCAACATCCATCAGGGAAAACATTAAGCCCTGTGGTTTCACGTGGAGCATCTGAAGCAATCTGTGGCAAGTTGCGCTCTCCACAGGGTTTGCGTGACTCTGCCCCCGTCGCGCTACTGGAGGGCGCGGCCCCCACGGCTTCTCTCTTAGGTGTGCCGTGCTCCATTCCTCGCGGTTTCCCTTACACAGCCCATGTTCCTGGCTTCTCCAAACCCCCGGGGTCTCCACTGCGCCTTTGGCTTCACGTAGTTTCACACACTGCCCTCTCAGGGGCACGCTGCCTGGCCTCCCACACTTTCTGAAATCTAGGTGGAAACCCTCTTAATCTCATCATTCTTGCATTTTGTATATGCTTAAAACCAGTGCTCTGTGGATGATGCCAAAGTCTGCTGCCAACTGGCGCAGTAACCGGGCTCTCCTCTTTCTTGACTGTAGAGGTTGAGTACCTGGATTGGTGACTACTCTGCATCTGATTCTGAGGAACAGATTCTCTAGGCCACCACCGCTTTTGAACGTGGTGTGGCCACTGCCACTCTGGAATATGGTGCTCTGTGGCCTTTTCTTCAAAATGAAGTATTTCACTTTTGCAATTTTGCGGCTGCAAAGGGTAGAGATTTGCTGCTTTTTGTGAAGCTCTGTGCCATCTTTTCTATTGTCCTGTTCCTTTTCAGCAGTCAAGATCACCTCTAATCTTTTCAGTCTACAGTTTTACTGGAGATTCTCTTCTGAACAAACTCACATTTTAAATCATTCTGCTGGCCTGTTTACTCTGTTTTTAACATAAATCTGGCTAAAAGTTCCCAACAATAGCTGTGCCACTGCCTCAATATTTGACTGCTTTGAAATATTTTCTGCCAGATTAATTAGCCTGCTACCCTTAATCTTAGCCTCAGGGAAACTGTCTGGACAGGAGCAAAATGGAGACAAACTTTTGGCCAAGACATAACATACATAGTGTGGAGTCCAATGGCAAGTGCAGCAGAAACCTCCCATTTCCATTTTTTACAGGCAGGATTTTTCTCAGCTTTATGATCTTCTAAGCTCTGCTCAGGTTCCACCATATAGAACAGACTAAAACATTTCAACTCTACTCTTTTGGGTGACATCTTGAACCTTTCCAAGCTCACTCTCAGAGGCTCTTGCCCTAAGCCATTCCCAAAGGCTCTTAAACAACATGGGTAGACAATCACAGCAATGGCCCCACTCCTGGAATCAAATTCTGTGTTGGTTACTTTTCCCTCATTGCCGAGACAAAATTTCCGATGCCCAAATTTAAGGACAGGAAGGTTTATTTAGCTCACAGTTTGTAGAGGATTCAGTCCAAAATCACCTGTGCCCAAGGCAGGGTCGTGTGGCAGAGAAGCAACAGTTCATGCTGGTGGAAGAGAACAAAATTATCAAGAGCACAAAAGGAAAAAACAAACCTCTTTGCCTCTCTTATAATATATTCCTGCCCACCGAAGGGTGGGTGCAGTATGTAGCCTGCCCATCCTAGCACTAGACAATGAACCAATCACAAACTCCAGATTGTGCAGTCTGTACAATGCCCGCCCCCCACGGACACATGAGACTTTGGGGTGCCATTCAGACATACACCATAATAATTTGCATCCAGCTTCTTTCTGTGAACACTATGTTTTTGACTTCTCTATTTATCACCATTCAGGATACAGAGATGTTGCACAAGATAAGAAGAAACTTTCAACTGAATGCAGTACACAGTACGTGTGTTAAAGGGTGACCATGCAGCTCAAAAGAGGTTAAAAATCTCAAAATCTCTCCATTTGTCCAGATCAGTGCAGCTATAGGGTGTATGTTCTGTATTCCATTCTTAAAATACACGAAACATACGCATTTTACTCTGAGTTAATCTTGCTAAGTAGCAGCCCAGAGCCAAGTGGAAGTTAAACAACTCCTGGTGGGTGAGTTTCATCCTTGGATATCCCAATGAAGTTAGAAAGGGACCCAGGTGACTGGACAGAGGGAGACTACAGGAAGTGGTAGAAATTACTCAGGTGATAAAGGACTAAATCGAGCACATGCAGGATTGTTCCTTAGGCTGAATTTCTATTCATCTTTCACCATTATTCCAGTTACTTACACTGTCACAGAGGAAAGCTCCTAGAGGGACGTGAGTAGGACCAATGACTCTTTTGCACATTAGATTCTGAGAGCAGGAGGCAAAGATATGATCGTTTTGTTAGGGAAATCATGTTGAAAATGTACTATGTTTTTAAATTGCCAAAATTGATTTTAAAGACTGAGAGTGAACTACCCAAAGTAGCACTACACATACAACATCTGGTCCCACAGAGACTAGAATTTATCTTGCCATTCTAAGGCCTTGCTGTGTGAGATACTATGACAGACACTTCCCATTCTCTACCATTTCAGTTTTATTTTCAGAGATAAAATATTGACCATCTAACTACGTACAGTTTTTTTATCTCCTCTTACTATCCAATGAAGGTTTTTCCTAAGTTTTGGCAATAAGATGTGAGAAGATAATTTAAACACTATGCCGCCAAAGGCAAAGCTGCTAAGTCGGGACTTTCCAGTCTGCCTCTGCAGTCTGCAGTGCTGCTAGCATGAAGCTTGGAGCACCCTGGAGCAGACAGGGAAATGGTATGGCGGTGGTGGTTGCCTCATGCAGCCCTCTACCTCACACAGTTGCAAGAGAAAGTAATGTAATGCCATCTCATTAAGTCACTGTGTTTTGAGTTTCACGAGTCCTAGCACTTATGTAATAGCTTGAGCTTTATCTTTTAACTTACAAGAACCTTGATTCTTAATACCCAGGGTAAATTGAATATTCCTGCATTTTCCCTCATTATTTTATCACTTTTGAACTTGACATGCCCAATAATTACCAGATTAGATCATTATGTGTCTCCTTTGCACAAATTTCTTGGCCAATTCTCCCCACTGGCTTTTTACAATCTTCTTTCTTGGGCTCAGGATTTCTCACTTTTTCCCCTCTGTATCATGTTACCAGTATCAGCTAGGAGGGACCCTATCTGACACTTTAGCCAACACACACCCTTAGCTACTCTTATTTAATAGGAGTCAAATCTTGTTTCTCAAAATGTACACTGAAGTCTTCACCAGTGGGATCTTTTAGTGACTTTACAAAAAATAGGACCGTTAGTGATATGATCAGCTGATAGGAGCTCATGGTAATGTACAGTGAGACCTTTGCCCAGTGTGGCTGGAGCCTGAACGAGGGCAGGAAGTCTGGACAGAGGAAAGAACCATGGGCACAGGGGCAGAGAGACTGGCTTTGGTCTTGTAAGTTGAGAAATTTGGGGGATTACAAAAGGTAAAAGGAAGAAAGAAAGGGTCCTTCCCTAGAGATTGGCAAAAGGCAGAAGGAATGATGAGTACTTGGATTTGGGGACTTTTGCCTCCAGAATTGGGAAAGAACATGTTTTTTAATCAAATTGTTCATTTTGTTGAATCAGTGCTTTAGGGTTATCTTTGGCTGTGGCTTTGGAATGTGGTTTCCAGAAGCAGTGCCAGTCTTTCCTTTCCTTTTCTTACTTTTCAAAGGACCTACCATGCCTTCTGCTCTGAGACAGCCCTCACGCTCAGCTAAATTTTTTTTTTTTTTTTTTTTGGTCTTCGATATTGACGTTACAACACCTCAGCTAAATCAAGAATGCTACTCTCAATGAGGGACACAGAATCCGTTTTAGAGATGAAATGACCCTCAATTCCACTCTCATTGTCAGACTCAGATTCAGTCTTCATTGTGTGTGGTCAGGGTTTCTTATCATCACTAGCTTTCCTTCTGTGCTGCTTTGTTTATGTTTATGTTCTGAGCTCATCATTTTCTTAGCTATTAAATGCTGTAATTTTGAAATTATAAAAGAAACAACTAACCATTTCTTTTATGAGTGTTTTCTCTTAGAAGTTGATCAGCAGCATGGTTCTCAATTTTAGTTTCTCCACCACATACAGATGTTATTCTCTCCAAATCAATTTAAGAGTCTGAACGTCATAATGTTATTTCATTTCTTTCCTTCCAGAATCATGCCTTGGGAGTAACACATTGGACCACTTTAATACTGATCTAATAATAGTGTTGAACAAAGATGGGGCAGATACAACAAAAACTAAAATACATATTGTGATACAGTTGTATTAATACCTAAATTAAATCTATCACCCACATTTAACCTTAAAATCTACTCAATGATAATTTGGAATGATTTAAGCCACCCTGGTTTTCAAATGATTTTGGTTAATCCTTAAAGTAATCATTTGAGGGCAATATTTACTAATAAGATATAGGAGATGTTTTATGTAGTGCACAAATATTTTAAATACTGAACTACTTATATAATCATTGTTTCTTTCTATTTGTGATGATTCACACAGGTTTTTATGAATAAAGTTAGTTTTCAGGCTTGTTTAAAGATCAGAGAAAAAAATAAAAACAACAGTATGTCAAACCACTAGTCACACACACACACACACACACACACACACACACACACTGCACTAACATGTATGTGTATGAAGTATGCATGCATCCTGTGTAAAGAGTACAGTATATATATATATATATATATATATATATAATTTCACACCCATATAACTTATAGTACTTTAGGGGGATGTTACCTGCCTTCAGGTCCTGTGTCAGGTGAGTCTTACATGTTATTCACTGCACTTTAATTTTTTCAGAGTTAGGAAATTTACAAGGTATAAGAGTATTAAGTGTTTGAACTTAGACCTAAAATCTACTTGGTTTTTTGTAAAATTCTCTTCTTCTATTATTGGCTAAGTCCAGTCATAGTGTATTCAAATGAGTTTGGGAAGAGCTCTTACCTATGTTGTGATTCTCGTATTATACAGTGAAACATTTGCTACATCAGAAAGAGCTATGAGTTCCTCACCTTTGTACTATCACTCCCTGTCACAATTTATGACAGTGACATGGGTGCAAGGATGAAAGATTATTCGGACTCCATGCTCAATTTAAACTTTGAGATGGCGCAGGTGGGCTGCCCTTCACTGAGAATTTTCAGCGTAAGAAAGTCTTACAGAGGCAGCCCCGAACTGAAGCCTCTGTGGCTTTTTAATGGATAGAATCAGGAAGAAAGGATGAAAGAAAAAAGAAAATGTCTAAGCAAGAGCTCATGCTGGGGACGGAGGAGGGACAGGGTGGGTAGGGGTAGCTGCTAAATGACTGATCTTCATACTCATCTAAGTGACAAATCAGAGTATGGGGAGGACAAAGGCTTTCATTTTTAAGACCATGCGCTTGGATCCTACTCGGACTTGGGGCCATGTAGTTCTCCTTTGCTCTCCAACCATGCATCCCCTCAGGCCTTGGGTGTGCGGCTCCTCTGTGTGCCCATCTCATGTCTCCCTCTGGCCATTGCCCCCTCGATCCTCCCATAGTTAATAATGTTAAACAACGTTGAGCCTTCATGCCCATAACTCTGAAGGGCTTTGGGGGGTTCCCTGTGGAAGAAGTCAGGGCTGTCCTCGGCCAACTTCACTGTCAGCCTGTGGTACAACTGAGCTTTCAATGCAAGAAGATACAATTGCACGAGCTCATACCTTCCAAATTTTCTCAAAATACCACAGTTGAAATGTAAACGGATTTTTTTATTACTGGCCACATCTGACTCTGAATCACTGGTCTATCATGAGATGACAGCAGGGATCCTAGAGAAAACTGAAAGTTAAACAGATGAAGCTCTGAAGAAAGTTCTGAAGGAATGTAATTAGGACACACACACTATCAGCAAGGCTTTATTTTGTTTATTGTTGGCTTGTACAAATTTCCTGGACTATGGGCTCCATCAGAGTCCACCAGAGGTAGTTGGTAATATAATACAGTAGGTGGCCTGAATTAAAATCTATCCACTCATCTAGGTTGTTTTATATGGAAAACAGATTGTTTTAAAGTCACAGAAATCAAAGATGCTTGCTAAAGAAAATGGTGGGGCAGGTTGTCTTTGTTTTTGTGTCCAACAGTGTGTCTGTTTGTTTGCAGTACTGGGAATTGAACCCTTTGCTTTTGCATGCGGGGCATACACTCTACGTGGAAGCTATAACATTTGCTCAAGGTTTACTTTTCTTCTTTGTAAAACAATTTGAAATACTACAAGGATGATTTAGGAAACTCGACAGCACAGACTATAACCAAACTTGATAAGAACCTGGTACCTGTGTCTTGGGGAGTGTAAAAACGCATACCTCACCTCTTTCAGTTTCTGAGACCATGTGAGTTTCTCTTCCCTGAGGTTCTTTACTTTCTATTTTCTTTATATCACCTATCTCTTTCTCTGTGGACAGTGAAATCTTTGCTTCGTCATAGCATTCGAATGGTAATATCTCCTAGACATTCTGACAGCCTCACCAAGAATTCATGCTTCCCCAACCATGGAGCTGGCCCTTTGCCCGGTCAAAGTAACAAATAATACAAGCCCTGGAATCACGTAATTTCAGGGAATAATCCATAGTGAAAG
>PVLD010010723.1:0-69260 GCA_004027595.1 Dinomys branickii | reverse complement strand
CCCCTTTATTACTCTCCCGCTATGGAGTCACTCCATGATGGAAGCTCTCACTCAGCCAGCACCTTCAGGAATCTGATCTGGCGAGTGACCCCACAGAGGAGCCACACACAGGAAGAGTGGGCAGAGACCACGTGCACTAGACATGACACGCAAGCGCTTGTTACTGAAGTTTGTCACTAGGTACTGAGATCAGCTCTCTCCCATGTGAATCTGGCAGGCTTCAGGGCGGTGGTAATGCCGACCTGGGTGTAAGGGACAAACTGGAGAGTCTGTGACTATAGCAGCGTCCCCATCCAGGCCAGGCCGGTATGGGGAGGTCCTAGGGCTCTCGTGGTGTCTGGCTGACTCCTGTCCTCCTCTGAGTCTTGGCAAATGAAGTAGGGTGCAATGAGGTGTGACAGGATCCTGTTGCCACCGTAACATTGGTCGGCACAGTTGGCAGCAGCAGGGTGACCACTGCTTTCTTCTGTTCCCATGGGGGCTCCCTTCCTGGTCCCCTCACGCCCAGCTCAGTGGTCCTCAGGGAAAGGTGAGGGGTCGAGGTCTCAGGGCACCCGGGAAGTCCCCCGCCTGACCTTGGGGACCCACATGCCCTTCCTCCCCAGGCCACTGGGCCAAGGGAGGCAATGGACGGACGGGGAGGGGACCGGAGACCTGACTCACGCTTAGCCCACGTCCTCGGCCAGACAGCAGGGAATATTTTTAGGAGCTCATTAAACAGGGAAGAAAGAGAGGGAAGGGAAGGAAAGAAGACGAGGATTATGCATTATTTTTCATCCGAATGACAGCTCTGTGCGTCTCCACTGGAACTGTCATGCAAAAGAAATGGCAGGTCTAATATTATATGGAGTGGTGTGCAAATGCACACGTGTGCAAGCATGTGTGTGAGCGTGTGTGCCAACCCCACGCATGCTGGGGTGGACCCAGGTTGCACGTACATCAAGATGAGGTATTCAGCCTGTGTGACACCAAGCCCTGGGCACAACCCTGAAAGTTGTGTGTGATGGGCAGTGGCTGTGAACAGTCATCGGGTATGTGTGACGCTAGGTGTGTGAGACGCTGCTGGGGGCTGTCCTCCAGCTGGAGGAATATGTCATAGTGAGGGACAGCTGGAGGCCACAGCTGTGGGTGGGAGAGGGGCGCAGGGCGATCCAAGGTGACCCCAGAGGCAGAGGGGAAAGGAGAGACCAAGAGGGCCTGGGCCACCTGTCCGTGTCCTAAAGGGAGGAGAGCAGGGCCCAGCCTGCAGTCACTGTCCCTGGCATGAGGGCGCTGCCCCACAACTCCAAGTTCTCTCAGTGGAGCCCCAGCCACTGGAGACAGCTCACCAAGGATACCCTGCTGGGCTTCCAGAACACGCTAATGATGTGGGATGTGTCACACAGTAGGAGGAGAGTGGGCACGCGGCATCTCACAGTTTGGGGACACCTGGATGCCTCAGAAGCCAGAGTGTCAAAACCGAGGGGCAAACCAGAGGCTAGGGACCCTTCCCAGGGCTTCTTGGGAGCTCTGTGAGGGTTCATGCAATGATAGATGCCAGGCACAGGAAAAGGGGCCCACAGAGACTGGGCGGGGACAGAGCTGGGGTCCAGGGTGAGAGATTCACCACTGTGAGTGTGAGCAGTGGCGTGGCCAGCCACGCGGTAACTAAAGCCAACCTCGTAAGTGGCTAATTGATTTCTGTTCCCTGATTAAATGCGCAGCACTTTACATGGCAGCAGAAGGAGGTCAGCGCGCCCCCCCCTCCAGTGCCTAGTGCGGAGAGACAAAGAAATTGATTTTCCAATCGATGCGCTGAGCAATGATTAAATGTTCTCTGCACAGCGGGCCTAATGAGTCCCAGAAGGGCATGCCAGCCCTTTAATTAGACACTCCCGGGGGGGGGGGGGTCCCCTGGGACACAGGGTTGGGGAGGGCCCTGGGGACTGCCTGGTCAGAGAGACGCCATCCAGTCCCCCACAGTGGGGACACTAGGCAGGGGCCGCTGGGCTGTGTCCACGTTGGGGTCCTGCAGCAGGCAGGGCTGGACCCACAGCCGCCTCGGTACTCAGGCCACACTGAGAGCCCCTGACTTCCATCCTCAGGACCCAGGGAAGCGGCAGCTCCCTGGCCTGTCCAGCTCCTCTGCCACGGGACCAGACAGGAAATGAATCCGCTTAAAGCCCCCTTTGGAGAAGCAGGCTAAAGACTTTAGAAATTCAAATGAGGCTCTCGGGGGAGAGCAGTGCTTAAACATTCCCCTGCGCAGCGGCTTTATTGAAGGAATAAACTATATTTGCAAAGTAAGATATTGAGTCTGTCAGTTTCTCTTAGGGTTATAATGAGAGCCTGGTAGAGAGGGGCACGGGATGGGGCTGGAGGTGAGTGCCTCAGAGGCCCAGGAGGCACCCACCCAGCCAGGATCCCCCAGAGGACTGTAGCCCCCAGCCCCATCCCATCCCACCTCCTGTCAGAGCTGGGAAGACAGACTGAAAACCCCAAGATGACAGGGTTCCCGGGGCCCTTCTTGGATACAGCTCTGCAGAGGCGCGGCAGGAGCTGAGGCTGTGGCTGAGGCTGTGGCTGAGGCTGTGGCTGAGGGCTGAGTCCAGACTGCCATTTGGAGTTCCGTGACCTTAACACAGTCCTTAGCCTATGCTCAGCTAGCTCATGTGACTCTAAAATGTGAGTGCCTACTCCACCGGGCTGTTCAGAGTATTAACTGAATAATACACAGAAAGTGCTTAGCTCATCAGCTGTTCTCTGGATGGCCCTCAATACACCTGGCTGTTATTAAAGGAAGTAACCAGACAATTTTCCTCCCTCCAGGAGGCTCCGCATTATTCTGACCATCTGAGGGCAGCCATTGCCACTGCTAGCATTGTTCCTGTCACTGTAACCAAGACCACAGCTCCAGCACTACCCCATCCATGACCATCGTCACCATCATCACCGCCACAGCCACCATCCCATTCCCAATGTCACCAGCAGCAGCAGCATCACTATGACTACCATCACGATCATCACCACTGTCACCATCACCGTGTCCATGACACAGTGGCACAGCCAGTGGCATAGCTTTGAGATGCAACAGGTGGTGTAGAGGGTCAGAAGGACAGACCTGGTAGGCTGAGTGCCAGAAGGCTTCCTGGGGTAGGCAGCCTGGGGACAACGTGAGCCCAGCAACAGGAAGTTCTCTGCTCCCCTTTCACTACCAGCTGCTGTGTTGAGATGGAGCTATCCTATTTTTATTTGGAAGAGGAAACTAAAATCCAAGACCAGAAAAGGACCAGGGAAGAACAAGACGACCAGGTCCCTATACTCACCAGCTCAGAGCCTGGGCAGGGACAAGGGTAGAGGGCAAACATCTGCATCTCTCTCCTCCAGCTGCTGCAGCTTGGTGCTCGAGCTCAGGCAGGTCCACGTCAACCTGGGGGAGGAGGTGTCACCAGCGGGTCGGGCAGCAGCCGTGCCATCTGTCACTCCCACTCTGAGGCTGGAAGAGAGATTGCAGCTGACAGCCCAGAGGGTCCGGAAGACAGCAGAGACCAAGGCCATCCCAGGTGCCCACATGGGTCCGAGCTGTTAGGGCTCTGAAGGACACTGTGCTGCGCTATCCCTCTTGGCACCGGCCCTGGCTCAGGAAGACGGAAGAGACCTAGACACATAAACAAGTGGCCAGGCTCTGTCACTAACTGGGGAGTGGCCTGGGTAAATCACTAAAGCTCACTGTCTGCACTTCCCCTTCTGTGGAGGGAGGGTGGGCCAGTGAAGGCATAGAGAAGTCAAAGGACCAGGGCTTAAATATCTCCCCATCCTCCAGGGGTTTCCTTGTTATCTCTGGCCTCAGTATCCCCATCTGGAAAAGGAGTGCACACTCTCAGGAGATTGTTGTGAAGGCCACAGATACCAGGGCATAGTAGGTCCTCAGAGATAAGTTGAAACTAGGTTTCTTCTAGGTCTAGAAATTTGGGCAGAGCATTCTGAAATGAGTCCTCAACACCACCATCACCACCAATAATACCATCACCAACACCAACACCAACACCATCATCACCACCGCTAATACCACACAACACCAACACCATCACTAACATCATCACCACTGCTAATACTATTGCTAACACCAACACCAGCATCATCACCACCAATACCACTACCAACACCAGTATCAACACCACCATTGCTGGGGGCGGTGGTGCACGCCTGTGATCCCAGCACTCCGGAGGCTGAGGCAGGAGGATCGTTGTGAATTCGAGACCAGTCTGGGCTACAAAGTGAGCTCAAGGCCAGCCTGAACTGCACAGTGAGACCCTGTCTCAAAAGGACAAAAACCCCACCATCAACATCATCACCACTACTAATACCACCACCACCATCATCACCACCGCTAATACCATCACCACCACTACCAATACCATCCCCGGCACCACTGACACCATCACCACCAGCAGCTTCACTTCATCACCACCATCAAAACCTCTGTCACCCCCACCCTTTGGCAACTGCGCCCACCACATGCTTTCATCCACATGAGAGTGACCAGACCGTGGTACACTGGCGCATCCAGGGGGCCCAAGTGCAAAGCCAGTCCCGCCCCAAACAAGAGACTCCTTTGAGCAGCAAGAGCCAGGGTCCCAGTGAGGTACAGGCCTAGGTCCTTCCAAGATTCCTCCCCTACCATCCAGGGAAGAGGCTGTTACTGGCATTGCCAACAAAGGAGCAAGGAGAGGGGCTGGCATTAGTTGAGGTCCTACTGTGCACCAGGGAGGGGTGCGGTGCTCACACATCTGATGCCCATGGTACCCTGGCAATGAATATCAATCACTGCCTGCCCTCCCCATGCCAGGGCTCAAACCCAGGGCCTCTTGCACGCTGAGCAAATGCTCTACCACGGAGCTACATATCCAGCCCTTTTTAAAAAACTTTTTTAAAATTTTGAGATAGAGTCTGGTCAAGTTGCCCAGTCTGGATTTGAACTTGCGAGCCTCCTGCCTCAGCCTCCAGAGAGCGAGAATTTAACAGGCATTGCCACAATACCTGGTTAGTTACCGCATTTTAAAGAGAAGGAAACTGCCATGCCAGGAGGTGAGGTGATTAGTTCACAGCCGTGCGGCCAGCAAGTACCTAAGCTGAGATTCGGTTTCATGCCTATCCTCCCCCATTCCCATCCCCATAGCCTGGCTATGAGGGACAGGGGTGCTGCAGGAATGTGCAGGGCGGTGCTGATCCAGGGATGGACGAGAGGGAGTCCAGGTCACTTTCAAATGGTCAGCTGGAAGTGCAGGGTGCCCCCTGGCTGACCATGGGGCCCCTGCTCCCAGGACCCAGGGAAGCACCTCAACCACTTCCCCACACCAGCCGGTGAGATGCTTGCTGCCCTTTGCTGCCCCACGCTGGGCACAGGGCCCGGCACGCAGAGAGGAACGGGGGAGGGGCTGAGAAAGACATGAATGAACCTGAGAAGGCGCCAATCAATCAGAACATCAAAGCCCAGGCGGAGGGTGCTGGGCTGACGACCAGGAACGGAAGGCAGCAGGGTAGGACTCCTGCATTTGTTAGGGTTCTCTTTTGCCTTTCTGATTTTGTAGAAACAGTGGCTCTAGGCTGCAGCGCAAGCTGGCGATTGACGCCCCAGAAGTAATACCCTGAGACAGACCTGCAGCAGGAGGGAAGTTATTGAACACAGCTCCTGGGGCCAAGGTTTGGGCACGGTTCTGTGCCATGTAGCGCAAACGGGGCAGGAAGCCCCCAAGCACAGCACTGTGTGTGTGCATGTCTGCAGGTCCCGGGGACTCAGAGCCCCAGCTCAGGTCCAGTCCCCGAGTAAGGTCTGGTGAGTGCTGCCCACCTCGCCGCACTCCCCAGCTGCAACCCCCCAAGGTCTCCGCAGGGCCTGTGCATGACAAGATGGGCACTGATGGGTGGGCGGGCAGCCGGGCTGAGCCGCCCTGGGCACTGTCTCCTGCTTGTCACCACTCCCAGCTGCCCAAGCGGCAAAGCAAAGCGGCAGTGACAAGATCCAGCGGGCAGAGGCTCTCGCGGGGGTGGCGCTGGTCTCACAGGCCACTGGAGCAGCGGCGCGACAGCTCCTCGCCCAGGGCTGTCCCCGGCCCTGCCCCTGCCCGACCCTGTGAAGCCGTGCTGTGGCCTGCCAGGCGCACCAGCCTTGGACACTCCTCTGCCCTGCTCCGCACCCCTTGCCTTCCTCTCCAGCCCCACTCGCGGACGTGCGCACGCAAACACACCTACACACACATGTGCACACTCCCAGCTCGGACAGGAAACACCTGAACGAAGACCTGTGGCCATGGTGGGCCCGGAGGCCCAGTGGACCTGTATGTGAGCGTTCCCATGAGTGGACATCAACACAGGGGCAACAGCTGCATGTACACAGCAGCGTGACAGCAAAGGGCATGAGAGCTCACAGAGCGCATGTGCCACAGGGCCAGGGTAGCCCCCATTAAGCCCTGGGGTGAGCTGGACAGAGGACTTGGGGTGGACACTGAGCCCAGGGTGATCATCGGCAGAGGCGGCCCAGGCCCCCCACCCCTGTGTGCACAACTGCCCATCCTTGTGGCCCTCGGCTCCTGCAAACCAGGCAGGGGCGGGGGACTGAAGGGCTGAGCTGCGGCCAGGCCTCGTCAGCCACTGATCTGTTCTTGTTCCTATAAATATTTACAAATCCCAGCTGCCGGAGAGCGACGTCCTTGCCAGCTGGGGCTCCCAGCCTGGAGCCAGGAGAGGAGCTGGCACATCAGGACTGGGCTTTGGAACTACGGGCGTTCAGGACCCCATCAGCACCTGGCTCTGCAGATCCCCTGCCCCCAGGCCACACCCCACCCCAGGAATGCAGGGCAAAGCTCTCAGCCAGCATCATTTTGGGGCTGCCTGCCCCACTGCACCTGATGAGGAGAGATCCCCTTTAAGGCCAGCTTCTGCCTCCTGCCTATGTCCCCAGTTAGGGGCACAGGAAGTTGGGTCTTCCTGCTTTGTAAACGGCACAAAATGCTCCCAGAGTCCCAAGAGGGCATTCATTGTCTCCTGGAACCGAAGCCCTTCGCTGACACCTGCATAAATCCCTCAGACTTTGTCCAGATGGGAGATCCACAGATGTGCAGTTCTGAGAACTGCCCTCACCCCTGAAAAATATGACCGGCCTTCTGCCTGCACAGCCCGGGCGACTCCCAGCCGGGCAGGTGTGGACCTAAGGGGGACTGCCCTGAGCCATCCATTCTGTGGACAGGCTGGTGGTCAGATATTCAGGAGAACCAGCCCCAGGGAGATGATTGACTACTGGCATTTGGCTGGGGGCTTCAAACTGAGCCCCATCCCCAGCCTTGTTTGTGTACTGATGTATTTATAGAGAGTGCCCAAATTGCTCAGCGGCCCCAGCCGGACTCAAACTTGAGATGCTCTGGCCTCAGCCTCCAGGAATGCTGGGATCACAGATGCAGAGGTCAGTTATCAATCATGGGTCGTCTATCCCTGTGCCCAGCACAGTGCCGAGCACACCACAGGCCCTGCACCGAGTGTCCCTGGCAGCTCCCAATGGTGGCAGAAGGCATGTGTGTGCCCAAGGGATGGCACCTCAAGGTCCAAAGGTCCTGGGCTTCCAGCTCACACAAGCCCAGGAGCCCGATACAGCAAGAGCCCTTCCTGTCTCGGCTACACCCTCAGATGGGGACTGTGGGGCCTACTGGGTCCTCGCGGGCCCCCTTTCCTTGCCCTGTAAAACCTGGACCCTGGCCTGGGATTTTTCATGGAGCCAGATGCTGGAGAGGAAAGAGAAAGAGGCAGAGACCGCCCCAGGAGGCTGAGGGGCCGGCTGTACCCCTCAGGCACCCTGCTGGAGGAGAAATCCAAGGGCATCCAGGCCGGCAGGCAGAAGTGGGCAGAGGGTGCCTGCACCCCACGAACCAGGGCAGCTGTCTTGTCCCATCCAGGAGGGGTCCAAACACCCCAACTTTGCAAGACGAGAGCGAGACTCCTTATGCAGAGCTGCGCTGGGCGAACAAAGAGAAGGCAGGGGGCCACAATGAGCTGAGGCCAGTTTTCCTTGGCAAAAGCCACTCTCCCCCCAGCTGAGAAAACTGTGACCTTCTTGGCCGCCAGGAAGGAGCTGCGGGTCCTTGGAGTGGGCGTGGAGGGGTGGCATTTGGAGCTGGCATGTGCTGCGATGGTCTGAGATGGCAGTGGTGGGGAAGGGTTAAGAACATTCCGAAAATAGCCCGGCCAGAGCTTGAGCCAGCGGCGAGCGCCTCTCCCGGGCTGCTGCGGATCTATAGCGGGAAAAGCCAGCCCTCTTTGCAGCCAACCCCTGCTGCCCGGCCTGCTGCTCACTGAGCCCCCTCCACCACCACTCCCTGTCCTAGCTGGGGCTATGAGAGAGCTGCCGGCCGGCCAGGGTGAGCACAGAGATGCTCAGACAGGCGGCCACACACAGGCCGCAGACAAGGTCCAGGCTGCAGCCCGAGCCCCGTGCTCGTTCTCCTGGTGTGGCCACTGCTGCAGGGTCGGAACCGCCCTCCAATGTGGGCTTCCTCTAGGTCTGTGCCCCCACGTGGGGCAGGGTAGTCAGGAGCCCTCCAAAAACAAACCCCTGTTCTGTTTCTGGGGCAGGACCAGGTACAGAATTTTCAGGGCCTAGTATGCAATGAAAAATGTGAATCTGTTCAAAAATTGCTAAGAATTTCAAGGCAGTGGAGAGGGGAGAATTAAATGAAGTTCGAGTCCCTGGAAGTGGAGAAGCAGGCAGCTCAGGGTCCTGGACAAACACCTACCGGTGCGCACACTCAGTGATCTGCACCCCTCCTCTTATATAAGCAAATAGGCACTCAAAGACCCCTCTCTGGACATGGCAGGGCTGGGGGACCCCCAACCCCGGCCCCACTGTGGGGCCTCTTTGGAGCCCCTCCCCCAGCCCTCTGACTACCCTATGGGATCCAGAAGGAGCTGCAGGGTTGCTGCCCTGGCTCTGTGACCCCTGGTGAACTGACTCCAGTCTCCTGTCTGTCAGAGTCAGGGTCTCCAAGACTTCTTCACACCCAAAGCTATGGTCCCTGTGAGGGAGGCTTCTCTGGGATGGGACCGCATTTTGGAAGCAAAGGCTTCTGGAGCTCTCTGGGAGCCAGGCTTCCCCCGGTGCTGCTGCCCCAGCCCGGGAGGCCCAGGTCCTGCTCCCCCTGACCAGTCTGGGCAGGGCTGAGAGGGGAGAGGAGCCACAGCAGCACTGGCCAGGCAAGAGGTCCGTGTAATTGCACTGGTTGTCACTCCCAAACCCCGCTGTCTCTCAGGCTGACCCCATGCACCCACCATTATATTGGTTCCTGTCAGGCAGGCAAGAGCTTCATCACTTATGCATGCAATGTGGCGGAGCTGAGGGAGTCACCCTCCTGGGGCTCCTGCCCAGCCCTAGCCAGGGCCCTTTCTAGCTGCCAGCCTGGAGATGTGTCTGGGATGGGCAGAGTTGGGGGAAGGGCACCAGGGCTGGATAGGTCACTGGAACCCCAGGCACAAGGCCCAGCATCCTCCACGCTGAGAGAGGCCTAAGAAATCTGGGGACACTAGTGCAGCCTCCTCTCTGGGTCCCGCCCTCCTGAGGTAGGCGGGGTGAGAGGCTCTGGTGGAAGACTCCAGCCCCTCAAGATCCTGACCTTAGACCAGCCTGGTTCAGCCCACTGAGATGTGTCCTGCCCCCTATAACTGAGCTTCCCTTCTCCCACGTGCTCTGACCGAGCAATCTCTTCCAAAGGTGGGAAGTACACAGGGCCTCCCACCAAGGTCCTGGAGTTGTCTGCCTGAAATGTCAGGGTAGGTTTTGAGATATTTAATGGAGGCTGCTGGGGAGATGTTGCACAGCGTCCCTGTGCCATTATGCAGCACAAGAAGTGGAAGCCCTCTGAGGGGCTGTGATGTCTCAAACACAGGGCAGGATGGAGCATAACTGGGCCTGAACAGCCAGTCTCTGCTAAGCTGGGCTGTGAGACCCAAACACCAAACACGATCATCCTGCTCCTAGGCTGTGCCCCACATCCAGTCTGAAGCTCCTCTTCAGCCACACATCTGCAGTGCAGTTGCAGAGGGAAAGCAGTCCTAAGTTCAAATCCCGACTCTGCCTCCACCAGCGGCAGGATGCGGCAGGCGGTGGTCCCTACTTCCTGTGAGGACTCAGTATGCAGCGTACATAAGTGAGCGTCTGGTACCCAGGGAAGGGCAGCAGCCTCCATCTCCCCTCCATTCCTACGTGAACCTTCCCAGAACCTCAGAAACTGTCCTCCCCACCCAGCCTCCAATCTTGAGGGGTAGCTGCACAGCCTCCTCCCTCCCACAGTACCACAGTGATCATCCACAGTGGAAAACCCGTACTGTCCCTCACAATCTCAGCAGAGGGCTTGTTATTTGTTGCTTTGTGGTACCGGGGATTAAACCCTGGGAGTGCTGAGCTGCACTCCCAGATGTTTTTATTTTTTAATTTTTAGACAGTCTTGCTAAACTGCCTAGGCTGGCCCTGAAGTTTGGATCCTCCTGCCTTAACCTCCTACGTAGCTGGGATTACAGGTGTGTGCCGCTCTGCCAGGCTCCCTTCAGTAGTGTGCACTTGTCTTTAGGATGAATTATAAATCCTGGCCGCAGCCCGCGACATCCTCTGAGCTTGGTCTTTATCACCTGCTGCTCTCTGCCAGGAATGCTCTTCCCATCATTCCTCCCTTCTCTGCCTTCTTCACCTTGCTGACTCCTTTTGTCAGGGCTTCCTGTAGCATCACCCCCTCCAGGGAGTTTCGGGGTACTCCAGCCTCCAGGTGAACTCAGTTGACACCACCAGGTACCCCCAGGGCTCTCACACATCCCCAGGCAGTGCACTGTCAAGACAGACGGCACCTGCTCTTTAAACTGGCCAGGTTCCGGAGACACACTGTACACACAAGGGGTTAGGGCCTCTTCTTGCTCATTATGTTCTGTGACAAAAGCTGTGGCAAACAGCTAGAATGGGTTTGTAGGATAGATGGATGGATGGATGGACAGATGGACAGACGGGTGGATGGACGAGTGGGTGGGTGGATGGATGGGCAGGTGGATAGACAAGTAGATGAGTGAATGGGTGGATGAGTAGATGGTGGGTAGGTGGATGGATGGGTGGACATACGGGTGGTCAGATGGACAGACAGGTGGGTGGATGAATGGATAGATGGATGGATGAGTCGATGAGTGGATGGATGGACAGATGGACAGGTTGGTGGACAGCGGGTGGGTGGACGGACGGATGGGTAACTGGGTGGATGGATGAGTGGGTAGATGTGCAGATGTGTGGGTGGATGGATGGATGGAAGGGTGGATGGACAGTGGGCAGATGAACGTGTAGGTGTGTGGAGGGGTGGATGGGTGCATAGAGGAGTGGGTGAATGGATGGGTGGTTGAATGGATGGACAATGGGCAGGTTGACAGGTGGACAGATGGAGGAGTGGGTGGGTGGACAGGTGGATGGAGGGATGGGTGGACAGATTAGTAGGTAAGTGGATGGGTAGGTGGATGAATGGAGGGGTAGGTGGGTAGATGGACAGATGGGTGCGTGAGTGAGCAGGTGGACAGATGGAAATACAAGACCTCCTCTGTATGATCTCCATAGGCTTCTCTTGGGCAGGCCACTCTATCTGTGGTTCCTAACATCTAGTACAAATCCCTGCTCAAGACTTAGATTCGTCAGCTGTAAAATGAGGAAAACAGCCTTGTACTTTTTACTATCCAACAGCATAAGCTTTGTAATAATTTTAAATTCATGATAATAAGTTGTTAAGTTTAAAGGAGGTAATCCATGTAAGGTGCTTAGAGTGGGACACTGCACTTAGTGTTCAAAAATGTTGGCTATAATTACCAGAGCAGGGCTGGGGATGCAGCTCAGTGGTAGAGGGCTTGCCTAGCATGCACGAGGCCCTGAGTTCAAGTCCCAGTACCACAAAAAGAAAAAAAAATAATAATAATTAGCAGAGCACCTATAATTTCTACTTGTGTTCCCTGCCAAGCAGTGGCTCGGGAGACACTGCTGAGGTCTTCGTTTGAACCCAGCACCCGAGCACCATGCAGCCCCTAGCAAGGTATTTTGGTAAAGCAAAGACAAGTGGATGTGTTTTCCCAGCTGGTGCAGAGTCAAGGCACAGCCCCACCCCGCCCAAACTGCACATCCACACCCCTCTATTCATTCAGAGAACCTCAAAATACTACCTGCTTCCTAAACTCAGCCCTGCAGCTGCCCAGACACTGCTGCCCCTTCCTGAGCACCGGAATCCAGGGCTTGGCCGGTAGCTGAGGAAAGGTCTTCGGCCCACAAGTCCAGACTTCCTTCCTGCCTCATCTGCAGCCTCCTCTGAACCCAGAACTGCAGACCCCCATCCCCTCTCCTGGTGCTAGGGCAACACAATCTGCGGGACTGCGGGTTGGGACGGTGGGGAGAGAATTACATTAGCCACTGTTTGCTGCGTGCTTTAGGTCAGATCCTCAGCCCAGCACTTCACCCATACTAAATCCCGTTCAACCCTGCCCCTCCTTCTCCAGAGCAGAACCGGGGGCACAGGTCAGGCGGGGCTGGCTGGCCTTGGGTTCCGGGGAGGCCTGGGAAGGATTTGGGCGCCAGGCTGAGCTCCATCGTGCACCCAGGTCCACCCTGCTAGATCCACACTTGGGGAGGGGCGCAGTGGGCTGGTGGGCGTCCTCTTTGGGGACCTGGGCGGGCTGGGTGCATGGGCCGGGAAAGCTGTTAATTAAAGCGTTGGCTCCGGCTCCCCTTCCAAAGTTTGAAGCCGTTATTTTCCACTCCAGCGAAGCGGGGAGAATCCGGCTGGGCTGACAGAGACGCCACAAGGCGCCAAGAGAGCGGCGGAGAGCGGGAGTGGGGCTCCCGCCTCGGCCTGGGAAAGAAGGGGATCGGGTGTCCGGGGGTCCCACTGTTCCTCGAGGCGGCGGCAGAGTGAGGAGCCTTTCCTGTGCACACCAGGTTTTGCACACCGCGGACTCTGCCGTGGGTGTGACTGGGTCCCCAAGTCCCGATGGCGCTCTGCGGGAGGAGGTGGCAGTGCCCCCAGTCTGTGTCCGGGTGCGAAGCTCAACGCGCGGCCCCAGTCCAGCGCAGCTCCGGGCTCCTCAGGGCCTCTAGCGGGCTCGGTGCGGAAGTTCCCTCTCTCCCGACCTCCGCGGGCCGGCCTGGGATCTCCGTCCCTGAGCAGCCGGGCTGCCCGACGCCCTCTCCGTGCGCACCCAGCGCCCCGCGACTTGAGGACCGATGCCTCACGACAGGGAACCTGGGGTGCCGAGGGCGGTGGAAAGGGGGCCCGCCCAGGTGGGCGCTGGAAGCCACGTGCGCCCAGCCGGTTTAGACTAGGAACCGGGCGAGCCGGAAGGGCGTGGGGGGCGGGGCTCGGGGCGACCAGGCAGCGGACCCGCACAGCTCCTTCCCGTCCCCCTCCACCACCGTCCTTCGTCCCCGCATCCTGGGCGCTGCCTCGCTTCTGCCCGCTTCGGGTCGTGGTCCCCCGGCCGCCCGGACCCGGCCGCGGCAGCCGTGGGATCAGAACCCCTTCCCGCCTCCCAGCCTCGCCAGTCTTCTCAGCCGCCCCTTCCTCTCACGGCAAGCCCCCCGCCCAGAGGTACTCCCCGCCTACTCCCGCCCACCGCCCAATCAGGCGCCAGTCCCGGCCGCGGCCCCATCTCTCGAGCCTCGGACAGCACGGGGCGGAGCTGGTTGCGGGGAGGGGCGGGGACTTCGTGGGGGCGGGGCGCAGGGGCGGGGCCGGCTCCCGGAGGCGCGGGCCGCGGCGGCGGGGCTCAGTTCGGCCGCTCAGCGGGAGGGAGGCACGAGGCCGGAGGAGCGCTGAGCTCCGCAGCGCAGGCGGCGCAGCGCGGTGCCTGGCCCGGCCCGGCCCGGCCCATGCCCGCAGCGCCACCGGACCACCCTTGAGCACGGCGCCCCGCGCGCCCCCCGCCCGCCGGCACCATTGCCCCGACGGCGCGGCCGGGCGGCCCGGCTCTCCCCAGGCTCCGCGCGGGCCGCAAGACGCTGCTGGCGGCTGCTGCGGGCGTGGTGATGCTGCTCGTGCTGGTCGTGCTGATCCCGGTGCTGGTGAGCTCGGGCGGCCCGGACGGCCACTACGAGATGCTGGGCACCTGCCGCATGGTGTGCGACCCCTATCCCCCGCGCGCCAGCGACGCCCGCGCCGAGCAGAGCGCGCCACCGCCCTCCACGCTGATGCAGGGCCCCCAGGGCAAGCCGGGCCGCGCAGGCAAGCCGGGGCCCTCTGGGCCTCCCGGAGACCCTGGACCCCCGGGCCCCGCGGGGCCGCCTGGGCTGCGTGGAGAGCCTGGCCCGCCGGGGTCCCCGGGGCTGCCCGGGGCGGGGACCGCGGGCGCAGTGAGCGCCGCCACTTATACCACAGTGCCGCGCGTGGCCTTTTACGCCGGCCTGAAGAACCCGCATGAGGGCTACGAGGTGCTCAAGTTCGACGACGTGGTCACCAACCTGGGCAACAGCTACGACGCAGCCAGCGGCAAGTTCACGTGCAGCATCCCGGGCACCTACTTCTTCACCTACCACGTCCTGATGCGCGGCGGCGATGGCACGAGCATGTGGGCGGACCTGTGCAAGAACGGCCAGGTGGGCGATTCACGGTGGGCGGGCCCCGCCCGGAGCCGCAGCTGCCCCTCGGGCGGCCTGCACCCTCCTCGCAAGCCCGGAAATGCGCAGTCCCCTCCCAGCTGGAGGCCTCCATCCGGGAAAAGTTTCCCCTGCGGCTTCCCAGGTCCAACTTCTCCGGGGGGTAGAATCCGACCCTGCCCGGGTGCGCGGCGCTGTCCTTAGAACCCTCCTGCTGGAGCCGGCCGTGCCGGAGGGGCAGAGCCGCCCCAGCTCCTCGGAGCCCATCTCCCGCCCAAGGCTCCCAGCAAGCTGATTTGGTCAGGTCAGGCAACGGTTCTCCTGGAAGGAGGGCACCCCTGGGCTGGAGGGAGTTGGAAGGAATGTCTCCCGGTGGCGAGCAACACCGGGTTGGGAGCCCACGGGCTACAGCACTGCCCTGACCTCGCAGGCCTTGGGTCGGGAAGGGGAGGGGGTCCGCCGCCGGCCTGTAGTATTTGGAAGTGTGTCCGCCCCTCCCTGCCCCTGCCCACGGGTCCCCTCCTCTGGTTTCCGCCTGTCCCTGTCTCCTTTCTGCCTTCTCCCCTCCCTCTTTATCCTGCATCCCCTGTTCCGCTCTGCCGCCCCCTCTCTGGTCTCCCCTCTGGTCAGAGAGCCCCCTTCTCTATTTATCCCTGTCTTCCCGCCTGTGTCCCCCTGGCTTCCCGGACTCTCTCCTCTTTGTCCTTGGCTCCTGACCAAGTGAGAGGCTGGGTGCCCCGGGAGGCACCTCTGCAGACAGCCCACAGTTCCTGAGTCGGTCACCAAGGGATGCAGTGTGGCCTTCACTGATAGGATTTTCCTTTCCCAAAGAAAGTTTGGGCTGTTACCTAGCTGTGGCTTCAGGCTGGGGTGGAGAAGCCACTGCTAGGCCACCGTGGGCCCCAGACCCTCTGCCACCTGGGAGGTCACTCCTGGGCCCCAGAGCTTAGGGGGAGGAGGCCCCAGCATGGTGGGTGCTAGGGCTGGAGGACTTACCAGTTCCTGGAGGCGGAACTGCCCTCAAAGCTCTTTGTGTGCTGGAAGAGCCTGGGGAGGGGGCTCCCTCAAGGGGACTGCAGGCTTTGAGGAAAAAGGAGGCAGCTGTACCCAGGAGTCTTGGCTTTAAGTCACTCAGACCACCCCCCACAAAAAAAACGCAAGAGAAGCTTGGGTCCCACAGCCCCCACATCCTCTGTGAATCCCCACTTTTCCTTCCTAATTGCCTGGGAGCCTCGTTCGTCTCACCAGCCCTCCCATGGGTTGGTGCTGAGCTCTTGGTAAAAACCGGGTTGGGGGTTTGGTGCCAGGGTCCAGTCCGTGTGGCCCAAGCTGGGAGGCACAAAGTAGTGTTGCAGGCAACCCCCCCGAGTGAGTTCCGTGTGGAGTGGGCTGGGAGGAGCGGTGTAGGGGCTGCCCTGGCTCTGTAGAGGACAGTGTGGTGAGCCTGGGTCCCCGGTGAGTAGACAAGGCCAGCTTGGAAAGGCACAAGGACATTCGGGTAGGCAGAGGAAAATGACAGGGCCAAGGCATGGGGAATCAGGGGAGAGGAGCTTGCACCTCCTGGGCTTTCCGGGCTGGGGCTGCCTGCGCCCCATGCTGGCCCTGCCTGGCTTGCTGCCCATAGAATCTTCCAGAACTTCCCTGGGAAGGTGGAACAGAATCTGGACTGTGGGGCTTCCATGGCGGAGGAGAGTGGGGTTGAGGGGCAGCTGCAGGCCCTCTTGGGGTCGCCCTTTGCCTGCGGGTGCCGGGCCCAGTCCCCAGAAGCCTGTAGTCTGAGGGGCAGTGGTACCTGTGGAAGCCATGGTCCAGACCCAGCACAGAGGACACAAAGTCAAGAACCTGGGTAGGGCAGGGGGCAGTGATGGACAGCCCAGGGCCTGTGGTCAGGGTGCTCCTCACACGACATGGCCGCTGTGGCCAGCCTTGGCTCACAGATGGATGAGGGCTTAGACAGAAGTGGTGCTGTGTAGCCGGGTGTGGTGGCGCACGCCTGTAATCCCGGCACTCGGGAGGCTGAGGCAGGAATATCGTTGCGAGTTCGAGGCCAGCCTGGGCTACAAAGTGAGCTCAAGGCCAGCCTGAACTGCATAGCGAGACCCTGTCTCAAGAAGACAAAAAAAAAAAGAGGTGCTGGTGGTGCTATATGAGTGGGGGGCTGTGGGGTAGATTTGGCTGGAGTCATCTCTCACCTGGGGGCAGGAGAGTCCCCTGCTGCCCTCGGTGCCCACCATGCCCTCCGCAGCACACACCACAGTGCCTGGCACAGCACGGCCCATCATCGAAGGGCAAAGCTGTGTCCCCTGCAGCCAGGATGAGACCATACCAGCTGTCCAGGACCCCAGCATGACCAGGGGCAGGGATAGACTTCCTGGACGCTCAGGACCAGTTCTCCTGGGCAGACCACAGCCTCAGTCTGCCTCCCATCAGCCCTTGCAGAGATGTCCAACCGCGTCCCCTCGCGATGCACCATGTGCTGCTTTCCTACTTCCACAGCGACAGCCCCCAAACTTCCCCAGCCCTGGGAGCAGCTAGAAGCCTCGGCTGCTTTCAGTCCCGGCAGAAAACTGGGACCCCTGGGTTCCATTCCCGGTCCCCAGCATCTGAGGATGGAAGGGCATCAATCCTCCCTGCCTCCGAGGACAATTAAGACAATTACAGCAACAATCATGGTGATGAATAAATAATACACATAAGCAGAGCAGTTCTGATGCCTGTCACATCACCGGGAGATTCCTGATGACAGATGACAGGGTTCTAATGGATCTGGCTATTACAGAGTACACTGGTCTAATGAGTTAAGGGTAAATTAATCTGGGTAATAAAAGTAATGGTTACTAGTAATTTATTAGCAGAGATAATGAAATGCATGTGTACTAATAAATACTACCAGGATTAGGGCCCAGGGAACAATACTGAAGTTGGCTGCCTGCTCTCAGCTCTTCCCCAGGAGCTCAGAGCCCCTCAAGATTTAAATTTCCTCTCTTTACCATCAGGATTGCTGTGGTAAAGTGGCAGCGTGAGATTGGTCTTCACATCGTTTTTCTAGGCAGTAACCAAGGTTCTTGACAGACAGCACCTCCTCCTCCTCTTACCCCAGACCCAAAGTGTGCTCAGTAGCTCTGTCCCAGGCCAGGAGGAGGCTGGGGAGGGAAGGGCTGTGAGAGGGGTGGCATGCTGGCCAGGAGGGGCCTCTGCGGGTGGGTGCTCGAGTTGCTGCTCAGTCAGCAGCCTGGCCCCTGGGGCTTCCCAGGAGTCTCTGGAGCTGAGCAGGACAACTGCATGCCACATGCAGCCCCCAGCAGAGGCCCCTGACCTCTGCTGTTCCCTGTGGGGAGGGGGAGAGACCACTTTCCCTGGGAGAGGGCCAGAGGGGGCTGCCTTCTAGGAAGGGGAGGAGAGAGAGGGCTGTGGGGATGCCTCTTCCCCATCTTTGGGGTCAGGCTGTGTGCTGCCTCCGCTGTTAGAGACAGTGACCACCACACGCACCACAGTGCCTTGTGATTACAGCCAACCAGCCCAGCCCTGTGTGTGCCTCCCCTCGAGGACCCGCTGGTTGCTGGCATGGTCGCTCACTTGGGCCTGACTCCTTGATCTATGGGCCAAGGTGCGTCCCCTGTCTGTCCCAGGTAGAACAGGACTAAGGCGTCACACTGCAGAGGAAGAATAGCACAGGAAGAGGGTGGCCTGTGTCCCTGCCCGAAAGCACCGCTCAGCGAGGAGGGCTTCCCGGGGGGCTCCTGGGCCCGGGCCCACAGGCACTGAGCAGGACACCTGCGCAGCACATGCAGCCCCCAGACCCGGGGTCCCCTGTGCCCCGCCCCCTGGGAAGCGTAGGGCATGGTGCCTCATGCTGCCTGCCCCCCAGGTCCGGGCCAGCGCCATCGCTCAGGATGCAGACCAGAACTACGACTATGCCAGCAATAGCGCCGTCCTGCACCTGGATGCAGGTGACGAGGTCTTCATCAAGCTGGATGGCGGCAAAGCCCATGGTGGCAACAGCAACAAGTACAGCACCTTCTCTGGCTTCATCATCTACTCTGACTGAGCCCTGCGCCCTGCGTCCTGTCCCAGGGGGAGCAGGAGGCTGGCAGCCAGAGGGCACTGTCCTGGCCAACGCACCTGCCGGCAGCCTCAGCCTGGGGCAGTGAGCTCCCTGCACCCCAGCACCCGAAATCCCCAGCCCAGCTGCTCACCCTCCAACCAAAGCTGTAATAAAAACCTTTCCACCCTGCACTCCAGCCTGTGCCCTGGGGAGGGCAGCAGGGACACTGGACCTGCCAGCCCTCAATGGCAGATGATCCCTGTGGGAAGCAGCCTGCCCACCTCACCTCCTGTTGGGGAGAGTTCCTGTGCGCAATGCTTTGGCTGGCACAGGCTATCTCTAAGGTGAGACACCTGGGTTCTTGTCCCTTCCTGTGATGCCGACCCAGGGGCAGTCACTCCTCTGAGACACACTCTGGCTTAGTGACGGCAGAGAAAGGAGCAGGCTTTGCCCTAAGGGCTGCTTGACCTCAGTCCACGCGTGTCACCCCAGGCTGTCTCCCCATCAGTGAGATGTAGACTGAAGATGTGTAACAGACATGCTCAATAAACATAGCTCTTATTTACACACACTCCAGCACTTGCTGTAGTCAGTTGGGTGGGTTTCAGGCTTCAGGAGATGAAGGAACTGGCATCAAGTGCTGTAGTTGCTGAGCTCTGTGGTTGCCCAAGGCATGCAGTCTCCATGCCTGCCGCTCCCCTATCGCACAGCGAAGTTTTCCCAAGGTGGCTGGGGAGCGGCGGGAGTAGCGAGCCCTCAGTGGCATCTTCTTCCGGGTGCCTGTACAGGGGCAGTGGGTTTGTGGGAAATGCTCTCATGCCCCTTGACATGGGTGTGGTTGTTTTGGCCATTTGATTTCTTTATGCACTCATTTATTTGGAGAGGAAGGTCTTGCTATGTTACCCATTCTGGTCTCAAACTCCTGGGCTCTGGTGATTCTCCCGAGCCAGCCTCCCCACGCTGGGACACAGGCACCTTGTCGTGCAGCAGCTCTGTGGGCTCAGAACAGGTGCAGAGAGGTTATGCAAGTTGCCAAGGCCACTGAGCTAGGAACAGGCAGGTGCAGACGTCTGGCCAGAAGGCCATGCACTCCCCAGTGCACTGTACATCATAGGGTCAGTGTCACCAGGACAGAACCAGGCCACCGTTGCTCACCCCAGTCTGGCCCCGCAGAAGCTCGATGTGTTCAGGGGCGTCGGCTCCAGGAGGCAGCCGTGGAATGTATCTGGGAGAACCCCCAGGCTCCACTCTAGGAAAGGGCTGGTCTGGCTCCCCTGCATAGCTCAGCTGGAGGGACAGGAAGAGGGCTGGCCTCCCGCCCACCAGATCCCTTGTGCGGACCCTGGGCACAGCTGTCGGGCTTGAATGACTTTCTTTATCCACCCTTCTCTCCTCGCCTGCCCCCACTGCCAGCTGTGGCCATTTAATAAAATTAGCTTACTGCTTGTTCCTTCCCTGTGGGTCTGGAGATTGAAATCTGCGGGTCCCCACAAACCCAATAAAACCCCCGGCAGGTCTGGCTGGAGCTAGAGGCTCCGTGTGCAGTGACTAGACGAGGCTATGCCTTGCCCTCAGTGCTGTCCACACTGGCCCAGCACCACACACCACCACCCCTGGAGGCCCCCACCCCGCCCAGGCCCAAGGGACTGGCCCAAGGCCTGTTACAATGAGGAGTGTGTGACTGCCTCAGCCGCCAGTGCCTGGCTGGCTGCCTGCTTTGCTTCCTGGTGACTTGACCGTTCTGTCATTTGGAGAGAGGGACTGGAATCTCCATTGTGCGGATGAGGGGATGACCACACTGGAGATCTGTGACTCTCTTCTGGTTGTATGGAAGGTTGCGGCACACCTGTCCTGAAGAAGGCCTCAGAGGGAGCACTTCCCCAACACACAGCAGCCTCCCAAGGGCAAAGTCTGCTTTTTCCTTAGCCACGGGGTACCTGGTGGCAAGGGCTGTCTCCACCACGGAGCTGGAAGCTTCCTGAAGGCAAGACCGTCTGCATCATTTGAGGGGCCTCTGACACTGTGCTGCCTGCCCCCAGGGCTGGGACCGTATGCCCAGTGCAGCCAGGGGCTGCAGATTCCTCCGTGCAGGGCCTGTAGTCCCCTGAGTGGTGTGGGGATAAGACACAGCTCCCGTTGAACCAGGCCTTGCTGAGTGGAGGGGACAGCTGGGGCTTCCTGGAGGGGAGACTCCCTCCTCATCCAGCTGTGGGCAGAGGGGGCAGGGCCAGCGGGGGTGAAGAGACCAGGCACAGCAGACTGCAGAAGGAAAGAAGCCTTCCGCGGCAGCTTCCCCTACAGGAAGAAATGGTTAATGAAGGGACGATGCCCCTGCCAGGAGGGGTGTGGGGCTGGTGGTGAGCTTGCCCCGGGAGGAATGGCAGGCAGGTCACCCTGTGCCCAGGCAGCTGCAGTCCCAGGGGCTGGTGCTGCCCTGGTGTCTGGGGTGATGGGGGCCAGAGAGGGCACAGAGCCGCTGCAGGACTGCCCTAATTGGATGACTTCGCAGGAGGCCGGGCAGGTGTGCATGTGCACGGCTCTCCCTCCAGCTTCCTCCAGACACATCTGCTGTGGCAAGGTCTAGGGGTTAATTGGCTCCCGCCTCACTCCTGGTAACCGATATTTCATTTGCTGCTCGGAGGGGGAGCTGCCCAGAGAATCAATCCAGACAAGGGGCCAGTACATGGGGAGCTGGGCTGCCCTTGGAAGCTGCTTCCAGGAGGGGCAAAGGCCCACAGGAGGGCCAGAGACCCATGGGAGGGGCAGAGTAGGCAGAGACCCAAGGGAGGCCCAGGGCAGGTGGCGAGGAGTTAAAGACTGCCCGGCCCCCTTACTCAGCTCTGCCGACCCCAGCGTGGCACCCTGGGCCCCCGGCAAGCTTGTTGCCCGGCCAGTCATGTTGCCCCCCTGCCCTGGTTCCTCCTGTACTGATTTATCTGGGCGCCACTCAGAAAGCTGCAGCAGCTGGGCTGCTGCTGACAAGGTTATTCTCACAAGTGAAGGAGGTGCATTTGAGAAGTAGAATTGGAGGTGTGAGCTCCTCTCCAGGTACCAAACCTTAAAATCCCACAAATGAGGTGTTAATAAAGTGGAAGTGAAAGGTCCACACCAGAAGGTGGCGGACATCACTGAGGTGGCAGCTGGGTGGCAGAGGGACCAGACAGCACCCTACTCCCCGCAGTTTCCCTGCACTACCCCTTTACCCACCTGCCAAAATTGAGAAAGTCACAGAGCAGGCAACTCCCATGACACAGCTGGAAAAAATGAACGCCCAGGGAGAACCCCTAGGGGGCTCATGTTGCTCCAGGACAGAGACAACAGGACTCAGCTGATACACAGGAAGTGAAGACAGAAGACCTGAATTCAAGCTGGGCATGGTGGCACAAGCCTGTGATTCCAGCTACTTGGGAGGTAGAAGCAGGAGGATCACGGGTTCCAAGCCAGCCTAGGCAACTTAGCAAGGAAATGTCTCAAAATCTAAAAAATGGGTGAGATGTAGCTCAGTGATAGAGTGCCTAGCATACATAGCGCCTTGGGTTCTGTCCACGCACACACACACACACACACACTGCATTTAAGTTCTGAGCATACTCAGTGTTGCAGGAAAAGACATCTCAGTTCTCTGAGCCTGTTTTCTCATTTACAAAATGGGGCTGGGACTGGATAGTAAAATGTCTATTTGAAGGGTGGTGTAAGTTAGCAGGTGAGGCCATATTCTGGTTCTGTACATGATGAGGAAAATCCAGTGCACTGTTACAGTAACCCAGGTCTCCCAAGCCCAGGCCTTACAGTACTCAGCACTTCAATGTCTGGGTAGAGGAAATGCAGATACCCAGGTTGTGCTCCTACCCTGATAACTCCAAAATGAGTTTGGGGCCTGGGGCACGTGTAGGGCAGGGCAGGACAGGAAGCAAAGACTGAGTACAGAGTCCTGGGTCCTCTGGTCCACTGTGGGCTCCTCACCTCTGCTCAGTGGCCTTCACCCTGGGGTAAGAGCACGGGGCCCCTTCTTGCTCTGCCCCCAGGGATGGGGGCGGGGCGGTGACATCCAAGGCGGTGGCATTCGCAGGACGGAAGGCGCTCTGGCAGCTGGATGCGCGGGACTCACACCACTTTTCCTTGTCGGTGTTTGGAAAGGCTCTGTAACACCAGGTGCCCCTCCAGAATCTGCCCAGGCCCCATGCCAAGCTGTTGCTGAAGCTGAGCTTTGGGGGACTGGGGAGGGGTGCAAAAACCAGACACCCATGGGCTCTCCCTCACCCAGAGGGTGCTGGGCGGAGCTCAGCACACACACTCATCTCTGCCAGCGGCATGCACGCACGCTCGCACACACGCACGCTCCTGTTCATTTTGCATTCATTCACCTAAGGATCAACACATTTGAATGCTTGATTGATTTAAGCTTCACAATAGTCCCACGAGGAAGTCCATGTAACCAACCCCAAGAAAATGGAGGCAGAGAGATGAATTGCCTGAAGTCACACACTACTCCGAACAGCCTTCCCTGCCCCTTCACCCAACCTCACCACTTCCCATGACGGCCCTGGGATGTGGCACTCAGGTCTCCCCAGGCCTGGAGGATCTGTCCCACTGCCGCTGGGATGCTGCCGCACTCAGCTGGTGGCCACAAGTCCTCTCCTGGGATAGAGGCCATTATGCCTGGGAACTGCCTGCTTGACATCCTGCTTCCCTCCCCAGCGCCCTGTGACCAGCGATGTCCCTGCCTGGCCTCCCAGCCCCTGCTCAGGACCACTGACTTGGAAGACCCTTGCACCACCCAAGCGCAAGCTCAGGTTTCTGCTGCCTTGTCCAGCTCTGGCTGCCCCTCCCTCCCACAGGCGTTGACTCTGGGCACACAAACCCCAAGGCCTCCTGCATCCAGAATCCTTCCCTAAAGCCTGCACCCTACTGCACCCCACCCTGCTCCATTCACAGTGAGGGCTGGAGGTAAAGTATGCAAATAGCTCTGCCTTAGCTACTCACTTGTTGCTGAGAAAAATACCCAACACTCAAAAGTTAAAGGAGAAAAGGTTTCAGTCTGTAGTCAGCTGGCTCCAGGGCAGGGCAGCATGGCAGAGGGGCATCGACTTGGAGAAGCAGTTCATGGTGTGGCAGGCTGCCTTCACCCTATCCCCGAGCAGGCTACAAGCTGATCGATTGGTGCTGCACACGCCCAGGACAGGGCTTCCACACTCCACACCCTTGATCCCAGTGTCTCCCCTTTAATCCACATTCACACACTAGATTCAGCCACCTTTGAAACTCTCCACCTGTGAATGTACGAGACTGGGGGGACTTCTAGATCCAAGCCCTGGCAGTCCCTACCTGGACAAGCCAGAAGTCACAGAGGGCTCTACTGCAGTCCACCCTGAAATCCAACCCTGTGCAGCTGGGTCCCCTCACCTTTCTTTCCTTGCCCCCAGAAGATGTTCTGCACCCAGGCCCTCCCGCCAGTGTGGCTGGTGTCTCCGTTGCTTTCTCTCATTGCTGGGACAAAATACTCAACGCCCAAAATTAAGGAAGGAAAGGTTTATTTAGCTTGCAGTTTGTTTCAGTCCATACTCGGCTCGCTCCAAGGCACAGTGGCACATGGCAGAGGGCAGCAGTTTATAGCCGCAAAAAACAGCAAAAGCAGCAGGGGCACAAGGGAGGAGCGCAGGCAAGCAGACTCTTTCCTTCCCTTACGCTGTAGACAAACTACCCTCCACCGGGCAGTGTAACACTCACGCCCATGAATCACTCATAAACTCTGGAAGCCACCCCATGACTGCATGTGGCTGTGGGGGGTCATTCAGACACAACCACAACATTGGCTGAACTCTAGCCTCTCCACAGTCCTGGCTTCAAAGTGAATTCCTAGATTCTGTGAGGCCCTCAGCCTCAGCCAGGCAAAGCAGGACAGGCGATCATCTCACCTCCCACTTTTTGGGAGTTGCTGGCTCCATCTGGATGTCCCCGGAGCCTCACGCACTCCCAGGTGCAGCTGTGGGAGTGACTGGATCACACACGTGCGGACCTAGATTAGTCCGCCAACTGGCCTAGCATAGTTGTGGGTGTGACGGAATGGAATTACTACAAAGGACCCACCCAGGTGAGGATGGCACTATGGCTGCAGTCTGGCTAGAGTAAGAGGGAAAGGGGGAGGCTGATGCCTCCTGTCTACCCCGCCATGAGCTATTTCTCCTTGGCCAGGACGCTCTGCCGCACTGCCCTGCCTCAGAGCCAGCCAACTACGCGATGAACCCTCTGTAAACTGAGCCAAAATAAAACTGTCCTCCTTTAATTCCGTCCCAGCAATGAGGAAATAAGACACCACCACCCTTCTTTAAACCCCAGCTGTTTGTTCTACATCAGCTCCTCCTCCTCAGCATGACCTCTCCCCTGTACTTCAGCTCTCCCTTGACCACTGGCCCCCTCCTCCTACTCCCCTTGACAGCCACAGCTTCAAACAGCAGCCACCGCTTCCTGAGTCTGCTCTACCCTGGTTGCTGCTGCTCCTCCAGCCCTCTGTGACCTCTCTGTTGGTAAGCGAAGTGGACTCCTCTGCTCTTATCCCCCCGACCTCTGCGCTGGGCCAGACCTCGCAGTTTAAAGGGGTAGCTCAGTGCAGGTGGGAGAGCACTACTTGCCTCCCTAACCACCTGGAGTCCCAGGAAGCAGACAGTGAGGCAGCCACCTGCAGATCCCACCGGGTTCAGGCCTGCAGGTCTCCTAGGTGCAGCCACACTTTTTTTTTTTTTTTTTTTTTTGAGACAGGGTCTCACTATGCAGTTCGGGCTGGCCTTGAGCTCACTTTGTAGCCCAGGTTGGCCTCAAACTTGCAGCAATCGTCCTGCCTTAGCCTCCTGCGTGCTAGGATTACACACCTGCATCACCTCTCCTGGCAACACTTCTTGTTTCTATTAAGGAAACAATTTTTTTTTGTAGCAGGAATTGAACTCAGGACCTTGTGCTTGCCATGAAGAAACTGTGCCACTGAGCTATATCCCCGGCCCAAGGAAACAATTCTGCATCCAGCCCTCAGGTCTAGGTTCTAGGTCTTGATACATCTTTTGTTTGTTCTTCTGAGACATGGTCTCTTTGTGTAGTCCTGGCTGGCTTTGAACTCATGGTGTCCTCCTGCCTCAGCCTCCTGGTGCTGGGATCACAGGCTTGTGTCACCACGCCTGGCTTGAGCCTTGACATTCTTATTGGGCAATTCCAGAAGTCTCCCCTTACCCTCATCCATGGTGGAGGTCCAGGAGTTCTCCCCGGTGTCCACCGACCCCAGGCCTCCCAGCATCAGTGCCACTGACTCACCTGTGACCCTCAGCTCCTGAGGTCCCGGGAAGGCCCCCTTGCTTGCCCTTAGACCTCAGGGGCAGGCCCCAGGCGCTCCCCTCCCAGTGGCCAGCTGTCCCTTCTGCTCTCTGTTAGTACTGAATTTCTCAGCTCTCCTCAGCTGCGAGTGTAGTATGGTGAGCTGGGGGTGTCACCACATGCCAGCATGTGCGGGCCGCATGGTAGTAAAGACTGTTGATGAATGAATGAACGAATGAACGAACGAACGTGAGCACCCGCTAACAACCGCAAGGTTGTTTTTCCGGAATGATGTCCAGTCTGCGCAAGAGGCTGGGCAGTGTGTTCCTCCCTACAACTTCGGAAACGGCGGTCGCAGCCGCGCCGGCCCGTCCCCGGCTCCTCCCCGCCTCCAGCGGCCCAGGTCCGGCGCGCAGGCCGCCGCTGGCAGAAGTAGGCCCTACCGCCCCCGCCGCAGCCAGGTCTCTGTGAAAAGCCCTTGCCCACCGGGAGGCCCGCTGGCAGGGACGCCGCCGCTGCCGGCTCCGCCTCCTTGCCGCTCGCCCGGTGCCCCGAGCCTAGTGAGAAGTCGGGCCGCCGGGCGAGGCTGCTGGGCTCTAGCTCTCGCCCGGTGTGGGGAGGACGGGGCGGCTCCGGTCCCGGTCGGGCTCCCGCACAGCGCGCCCCTGCTCCCGGCTGTGGCTCTCCGGGACCAGCCCACGCCCTGGGCACTGCCTCTCCCCAGCTCCGCCATCCAGCGTTGCAGGTCCGCACGGGGGCGCGGCGCCCCTGGGAGGCCAGCTTGCTTCGGCCACCGTCCGCGCGCCCGCAGTGAGGCGCAGATGCCGGCCACGTCCGCTCCTCGCGCGCGGATCCAGCATCCGCCCACAGCAGTAGGTTCAGGAAGCCCTAGGAGAGATCGGGGTGGCTACACCCACAGCCGCCCTCAGTGCGCACGCGCGCTTACGTCCCTCGGACCGTAGCCAATCCGCGCAGCAGACTGCAACCAATGGGGCTCGCGCGCGGGAGTAGCTCGGAGTTTGAACGCGTGGCGCGGGCGGAGGGGGCTTGGGAGGAGCGCTTCCTGGCCCAGGACGTACGATCGAGCGGCGACATCGGGAGCGGGGACCGACGGAGGGTGAGTTTGTTCCCTGCGAGTCCCCGACGCGCGCCGGAGCCTGCGCCCTCTCTGTCTGGGCAGACCCCGAGCTCTCGAGCTCGTTTTGGGGCCCGGAGCTGGGCCGGGAGTTAGGCGCGTCTTTGCCGGAGGCAGGGGCCTCTGCGCGCGGGCGCTGTGCAGGAGCTGCTCGCCCGCGTAGGGGTGAGGCGGTCCCGCTGGACTCCGGCGTCGGAGGCCCTGGACTCCTGGACACCCGAGACCGGATTGTGCTGGACAGCAGGGTAGGAGACTGGGGCCTCCTGGACACCGGGGCCGAGGACTGGGAGCCCGGGAGGAGCCCCCTCTCTCTCCGCACATCCCGACAGCAAGGATTGTGACCCTGCGTGTACCTGGGCAGTAACTTAGTTACTGAGCCTCTCGGTGAACAGAGTACAGGAAGGAGTGAAAACATCCGTGTAACAGAAAACCTGGCCTCGATCACCGCTGGGATCCTCCCTCTCCGGGCCCTGAGCCTGAGAGTAGTGAAGTGACATGGGAAAAATAAAGGCAGAGAACTTGGGGTTTTACGAAAGATGTTGCTTTGTCATCGTAGAAAAATGTAGGTCATAATTTTTATAAGAGTAGCTAGTATTGCTGGGGGTGATGGCACACACCTGTAATCCTAGCAGTCAAGAGGCTGAGGCAGGAGGATCTCTGAGTTCAAGGCTAGCCTGGACTATATAGCAAGAGCCTGTCTCAAAAAACAAACAAAGGAAGAAACAAACACAGAGTGGCTAGTGCTGAGCCAGGGGACCTGGGGCCAGGTTAGAATGAGCTCTAGTCCCCACAACAGCATTATGGGGTAGATGCTAAGAGTCACAACCGACTGGCTTAGAAAGGGAGGCGCAGAGAAGTCCAGCCCAGGGAGAGAGGGGCCCCACGCATCTGCGTGGCTCCCTATTTCGTTCCTCCTCCCCCTGCCACCCGCCCATGCTCCGCAGGGTCGGCTGTTCGGCCCTCCTTTGCCTGTCACTGAATTTCCCGCCCCACAGAGCTGTTTGTCTCAGTTTATCTTTGCAACCAAACCAATTTAAGCACAAAGCAAATCTAAGCAATTACTAGAGTACTGTACAAACCACATTCTTTGCCAGAGTTAAGTTGTAAGTGTAAATGGGAAAGAAATCCACATCTAGAAATTGTGTTTTTTTTTTTTTTTTTTTTTTGGGGTACCAGGAATTGACCTTGATTGGCAGAGGGGCATCGACTTGGAGAAGCAGTTCATGGTGTGGCAGGCTGCCTTCACCCTATCCCCGAGCAGGCTACAAGCTGATCGATTGGTGCTGCACACGCCCAGGACAGGGCTTCCACACTTGTTTTTTTGCCCAGAAATGAGGCAAAGAATTACAAATTAATCTCTTTTTTTAAATGTAGTTCTAAGAAAAACCTTAACATTAGCCATCAGAAGTCGGCAATATATGAAATAATGTTATCATGGGCAGGACCTTGCACTTTCCAGGCCAGTGCTGTGGTACTCGGCCATTTCCCCAGCCCCAACATCTGGAAATTTTAAAAAAGACACTTAACTCAGAAAAATAGGACATCATCATTATAAATAAAAGATGATTCAGCCAGATGAGGTAGGGCACACCTATACTCCCCACATTTGGGAGGCTGAAGCAAGAAGGATCACAAGATTTAGGCAAGCCTCAGCTATGCAGTGAGACCTGGTTTCAAAATAAAAAACACAAAAGAAAACAAAAGCTTTGGTGGGGCAGGGGTGTTGTTCAGGGCTAGGATGCTTGCCTAGCATTCGAATACCCTGGCCCCAGCTCCCAAAACAAAACAAGACGCAACAAAAAACGGCTTTGGGGACAATATTATAGGAAAAAAACTTACCAAACTGACTGAAGGAATTATGTAAGTTTTTAAGACCTGAAGCCATTGAAGAGGTTTAATGTAAAATCTGCCTCAGTTCAGTAGTAAAGTACCCCCTTGGCATGTGTGCAGCTCTGGGTTCAATGCCCAGCACCACAATAAGTATATACATAAATAAATAAATAATAGCTACCTTCCCACAGATTTTTAAAACTACACCAGAGGGCTGGGGATATAGCTCAGTGGATTAAGTGCCTGCCTGGGAAGCACAAGGTCCTGAGTTCAATACCCAGTACCGCAAAAAAAAATAAATAAAAAAAATAAAACTACACCAGAAATTTATAGGCAATTGGAAAACCGATTCTATTACACAAACTTTTCCCAAAACACATCGGTCTATTTTGATCCCAGAAACGAGACAAAGAATTACAAATTAATCTTTTTTAAATGTAGTTGTAAGAAAAATCTTAATATTAGCAATCAGAAGTCAGCAAAATATAAAATAATGTTATGATCATGTGCAGTTCATCCCAGGGATGCAAGAATGGTTTAACATGAGAAAATCTAGGCTGGGCATTGTGGTGTACTCAGGAGGCTGAGGCAGGAGGGTTGTAGTGAGTTCAAGGCCTAGCTGAACTATATATAGTGAGACCCTGCCTCAAAGAAAAAGAAAAACATCTATTAACAGCAAGGTGTAATAACATACACTTGTAATCCCAGTGACTCTAGAGGCTGAGGCAGGAGGATATCGAGTTCAAGGCCAGCCTGGGCGACTTAGTTAGACCCTGTCTCAAAGTAGTAAAGAGTGGGGATGTAGGCTAGCACAGCACCTGCCTAGCAGGCATGAGGCCCTGGGTGCAATCTCCACTACTAAAAACCAGAAAACCTGAACCCAAGAACCTAGCTCCTCTGTACCGCACTCCCAAGAGGAGGTGTGCTAGGGCTGCTGCTTCCTGCAAGTGCCCAGGTGAGAGGAGGAAGATGGACGCCTGGGACGGAGTGGGCCCTCTGGTGACACCCAGTCAAGCCTCAGCCTCGCTCTCCCGCCACCTGTGTGCTGTGATGAGTTCCTTCCCGCCCCTCAGTTCCATCCAGACCGCAGATGAGATAATTATTCAGTGCCTGAATCAGGAGGTTGCTGTCAAAGTTAAACTCCATGTGTACAGCACTTAGCCCAGAGTACTCAGCACAGTGTTTGCACCTCACAGCACTGGGTGCGGGTTTGCTGCCTTGGTAATTATTCTGAAGACTTCTCTGGCCCTGATTCATTCATAGGACAAATACTATGCATCGTCGCTGTGTGCTGAGCCCAGGCACCCGGGCGGCAGAGACTCTCCACAGGGCCCTCCTGTCCCCAGGCCTGAGGGCAACAGGCAAGGAAGGGGCTGAGGAGACCCCTGCAATGGCAGAATAACCCGGGGCCCAGTCCCAGCTCCCCAAGTCTGCAGGGGGGTCCCCAAGTCCTTGGAAACCCCCCTCTGGAGCCTTAAAGAGCTGTTGTTTGTTGGGCAGAAGAGGCTGCCCCAAAACAGCTGAGTCTTGGTTTCCCAGAAGCTCCTCAGCACAGTCGCCTCTGGGTTTTAATGAGCTGCCCTAGGTTAGAAATAGGACGGGACTTGGCTGGCTGAGAACCCTGAAGATCTTATTAAAGAGTCATCTCCCTTGTACTTTGGGCTGAAATGCTCTTTCCAAGTGAGGGTCAAAGCAAACTTGACAAACCTTCTCTCATTAATCTCCCATCCCCTGGGGTGGGAGCAGATCAGGAGCTGTTCTTTCCTTGACATGGGTGCAGAGACCTCCCCCTAAAGCAGGCAGAGCAGAGCGAAGCAGAGCAGGACCCCAGCGTCCTGGGCACCAGTGCTGGGTGCCACCTGCGTACCGACCCGGTAGCCCACAGCACTGTCTCAGAAGGGGTTCATCTCAGTAGGCAAACAGGCTGCCTCTCCGGCCCTTAAGAGGCAGGAGGAGGAGCTGGGGATATAGCTCAGTGGAATAAGCGCCTGCCTAGCAAGCGCAGGGTCCTGAGTTCGATCCCCAGTACCGCCAAAAAAAAAAGAGGCAGGAGGAGGGAGCTGTAAAGGTTCGGCAGCTCCTCTGCCAGTGTCCTTTGTAATTTCCTGCCCAGGATGTTAAGCTGCTCTGTGGCTCCTCCTCCGCCATAGCCCTTGCTGTGGGTGCTGGGATGCGAGAGACCTGGTGGTGCAGACCGGGCACTCACCTTCACTTCCCCCAGCGGGAAAGCAGGGTCTCCTGGGGCAAGAACACAGGGTTGGACATTAGGCCCAGTTCACGCATCTGCAAGTGTTGCAGTGTTCACAGTGCCGTAAAAGGGGTTAGTATTACACAGACGCTGGAGGCCCCGGGCGGCAAGGGTATGGTCGTGGCGCAATGTATCGCACCGCCTGCAGTCAGGTGCAGTTCTGGAGTGGGGCCCTGCTGTCACCAGCCGTGGAACCTGGCAAGTCGTTAGCCTCTGTGTCTCACTCTCCTCCCTGGAAAAGGAGGACCATAATACAGCCGGTCGCCTGGGGCTGCAGTGGAGGTAGGGGCAGAGGGTGAGGGTAGGGTACTCGGAATGGTCCTGCTGGAGGGGGCTGGCCAGTGTGTTTGTGATGACAGAATTGTTCAGAGGGCCAGGACTATTGCTGGGCGATACTTTCCCTTGTTGGTGTGCAGAAGTTAAGCTGAGGGCTAAGGGGCCACCAGCTTCAGATTAGCTCGCTTCGCGCTTGTCTCCCCAGTAGAACCTGAGCCAGTCATTGGAATACTGCACAGGAAATGCCCCCCCCCTTTTTTTGCTGGATATGTTTGTGACCCAGGGCAGGATGCAGCCTTCCCAGGAAAGCATTTGTTCATTCCCAGCCTGGGGAGCAGCCCCTGCTTCTCTTCCCTGTGCACCGGTCCCTGGAGTCAGGCTGAGGTTTCCTCGGTCATCTGCAACCCCTGTACCCCCAAAACGCCATCACCGCCTTGGGAAGTGGCTCTAAGGAGGGGGGCAGAGGCAAGGAAGAAGTCTGGGGGCCAGGGAGGGAGCAGGCGGGACGTGTGGGGTTATCACCAGGTCAACCAGGGGGCTCTTTCCTCTCTGTCCCCCGTAACTCAGCACAATCATTTCTCCAGGCATGAAACTGCTAGGTGAAATTCACTCCTGCTCCTCCACCCTTTGAAGGCAGCAGAGGGTGGGCAAATAAATAATGGAGAGCTGGCGGTGGGAAGTACCTGTCGCTTGCAAATGGTATTATTATCTGATTGAGAGGCTGGCAGAATCGATGGCGAGCCTTAGCACTAAGGAGGGCGTGCGGTGCCGCACCTCATGCCAGATCCATATGCTCAAACCCCAGGTTTTCCTGCATCCAGGCAAAAACGAATTTGAAAATGTAATTTTAACAGCTTGTTCATAGCATAACAAAGACTGTGCAATGATGCAAAGTCAACCTGTTGAGTAATATATGACACTCATGTGAGGAAAGTTACAGGGTTTTACTGAAGATTGCAACGCTGTGTGTTAGCGGAGAGCACTGCCCCTCCCTGGGAAGGGAGTTTTACGGCTGTTGTAAAGATGCTGAGTGTGCGCAAATTAACCCATAAATTCAGGGCTCATCCAAATTAAAATCTTAGTGGAATTTTTCGTAGAACTCCAAAGGTGATTCTAAAATCAGGAAGAAGGACACAAGTGCCCAGGGATAGCCAAGACAGAACACAGCAGTGATGTCTCCTAGCGCAGAGCTGCTTGGGAGCCACAGGACACACTGCCCAGGGGCAGGGAGACCCACGAGTGTGTGAGGACCGCGCTCCTGTGGCACTGCAGGCTGCAGGAGAAAGTGCTCTTCCACAAGTGGTCTCACTGTACTTGAGAGTGCATTTTCAAGTGCAGAGAGTCACTGCACTTGAAAATGTCTAGAAAGGCCATGGCATTTCAAAGCCATGCATCTCTGTAAAAACCTAAATGTAAGAAAGGAGAGGTATTAGGCAGAAATAAGAAAAGCATCTATTACCTTGGCAAAGGGACGTCTTCTTAAATATGACATAAAAGCCACAAAAGATAGGCATATTTGACTAATTATTGAAAGCTTCTGTACCCTGGGGTAGGGTTTTTCCTAGTAATGCATGGTTGGTTCAATACCAAGAATAATCTCCAGTGATGTGCTTCTGTGGGAAAAGACCATAAGCCTCAGGAGCTGCTCAAAGGGCACGGAGATAAAATTCTGCACTTTCCTAATCATAGCTCTACGTAAAATAAAAATAGGAGAAGTTATTGATATGATAAAGGCTATTTGTCTCAAACTAATTCATTCCTTTTTTTTTTTTTTCCTGAGACAGGGTCTCACTATGCAACCTAAACTTGCCTCAAACTCACTACGTAGCTCAGGCTGGTCTCCAGCTGTCAATCCTGCCTCAGCCTCCCGAGTGCTGAGATTAAAGACATGTGCTACCAGTGCCAGCTTCCAAACTTTCTTGATAATGACATGCTAAAGCCATTTCCTGTAAGATCAGAAACAAGTCAGCACGCTCAGTATGATCATCACTTTTCAACATTGTTTTAGAAGTTCTATAGAGACTGTACTACGTTAGACCCAAGAGAGTTGGTATAAATACCAATAAAATGAGCATGGTGGCACATACCTAAAATCCCAGCACTCTAGGAGCCTGAGGCAGGAAGATCACAAGTTCAAGCCCAGCCTGGGCAACTTAGCAATTTAGTGAGACTGTCTCCAAAAAGTTTTTTTAAAAGGCCTGAATATGTAGCTCAGTATGAAGACCCCAGGTTCAATCCCCAGTACTGCAGCAATAAAAAACATAGATATAGATCTATGAGGGGCTGGGGATATAGCTCAGTGGCACAGCAAGCACAAGGCCCTGAGTTCGATTCCCAGTACCAAAAAAGAGATAGATATATGAGAAGGTAAACATTTTTTCTCTTTCCTCATATATAATTGTGTACCTAGAAAATCTAGGAAAAGATGGACATGGCACCCCTACCCTGAACTCTGGAGGCTGAGGCAGGAGGATTGTGAGTTTGAGGCCAACATGGACTACGTAGCATGACCCTGTTTCAAAAAACAAAAAAACAAACCCCCAAATTTTAAAATTTTTAAAAAATTTTAAAGGCGAAGAAACCCTAATTAAAAAAAAAAATTGGAATTAAGCAAGGGAGTTATGGGTGATAGATACAAGGCAAATATGTAAAAATCAGTTGTGCTTCTCCATATTAGCAATTAGCAGCCAGAAGTGCAAATGAAGAAGGTGTACCATTCATGAAAGCAATTAAATCCATAAAATATTTGGGAGTTACATTAAAAGGACAATTAGAGAACCTACCCCAAAAATTAGAAAACTATAAAATCTTGAGGGACATAAAAAATATCTGAACAAATAGGCAATAGTTGTGTTCTTGCCTACAAGGTTTAATGTAATACAATAAATATGTAAATTTACTGCTTCCTGGCTGTGATTCCGGTGTGGCTGGGGGTGCTGGTTCCAGCACTGCAGCAGACAGAAAATGATTAGTTCTACCCCAGCCAGCTGCTCTGTTCCAGGCCTCTGGCCGGCTGGCGCAGTTTCTAAGGCCAGGGCCCAGTGAACGCCTGAAGTAGCCAGGACGGCCTTCGCAAGGGGTTGTGGCCTCCCCCACCCCTTGCTGGAAGATGGCCCAACGGGGCGCATGCCTTGAAGGGAGAGCAGATAGCAGCTCAGGGACACTGGGAGCCAGGATGGGCTGAAAGTGAAGAGGTACTGGTAAGGGTGCTGGTGCCATAGTCTTAGTCCCACAGGGAGGGGAAGCCCAGACCTCGGATGCCAGGGCCCTGGACCCTTGGCCCTTAACTCCAGGCCTGTCTGCAGGTGTTGCCATGGTGACAGCCGCGGAGGACAGCAAGGTCCGAGTGGTGGTGCGGGTGCGGCCCCCCACGTCTCTGGAGCTAGAGGGCCAGCGGCCACCTGTGGTCCAGGTGGTAGACGACCAGGTGCTGGTGTTTGACCCCGAGGAGCCCACTGGGGGCCTCCCTGCCCTCAAGTGGGGTAGCACCCACAGTGGAATGAAGAGGAAGAGCAAAGCCCTGACATTCATCTTTGACCGGGTCTTCGGGGAGGGGGCCACACAGCAGGACGTGTTCAGGCACACCACCCGTGACCTCCTGGATAGCTTCCTGCAGGGCTACAACTGCTCGGGTGAGGAAGGGAGGAGGAGCAACTGGTGCTTGGGATGGAGACACCAGGGCTGGCATGGGGCCAGTGGGAGCAGCGGGCAGGACGGGTACACTGCCAACCTCCCCCCTGTGTCCTCTAGTGTTTGCCTATGGGGCTACCGGGGCTGGGAAGACGCACACCATGCTGGGGCGGCATGGGGACCCTGGTATCATGTGTCTGACCACCATGGAGTTGTACCGGCGCCTTGAGGCCCTGCGGGAGGAGAAGCAATTTGAGGTGCTGGTTAGCTACCTGGAGGTGAGGCCAGTCTGAATGAGGGTGGAATGGGACATCGAGAGGGGACCTGCCTCCCCACTCTGCCACCATGCCCAGGTCCCAGGCATGCACGGGCCCCAGCCTGTGCCAGTAGCACCCAAGGCCATCCACCTTCTCCCCAGGTCTACAACGAGCAGATCCATGATCTCCTGGAGCCCAAGGGGCCCCTGAATATCCGTGAGGACTCTGACAAGAGTGTGGTGGTGCAGGGCCTGTCCTTCCACCAGGTTCGGCTGGGACATGGGGAGCAGGGTGGGGTGGTGGAGGCTCTGACCTGCAGCTTCCCTGGGCATCTCCTGCCCCACAGCCCGCCTCAGCCGAGCAGCTGCTGGAGATGCTGAGCCGGGGCAACTGCAGCCGCACCCAGCACCCCACCGATGCCAACGCCACATCCTCCCGCTCCCACGCCATCTTCCAGGTGAGTGAGTGCGGCTGAACCCAGGTCCAGTTCTCACATCCCCACTGCCCGTCCCTCACCCTACCATCTACCCCAGGTCTTCGTGAGGCAGCAGGACCGAGCGCTAGGGCCCACACAGGCCATTCAAATGGCCAAGATGAGCCTGATAGACCTGGCAGGCTCGGAGCGGGCGTCCAGCACCCGTGCCCGGGGCGAGCGACTGCGGGAGGGGGCCAATATCAACCGCTCCCTGCTGGCTCTCATCAGCGTCCTCAATGCCCTGGCTGATGCCAAGGTAAGGCTGTGCATGACCAGCAGCCCCGCTGTCCCCACTTTCCTGTGCCTGGGCCCACGTTGCCCCTCTGCCTGGGACCCTGCTCCCACCACAGGGCCGCAGGGCCCACGTGCCCTACCGGGACAGCAAGCTGACTCGCCTGCTCAAGGACTCCCTCGGGGGTAACTGCCGCACCGTGATGATCGCCCATGTTAGCCCCGCGGCCCTGACCTACGAGGACACGTACAACACCCTCAAGTATGCTGACCGGGCCAAGGAGATCCGGCTCATGGTGCGTGTTGGCCAGGGATAGCAGCCTGGCCAGGGCCACAACCTGGCAGGAGAAGGAATGGCCAAGACAGCATCCCAAGTCCCCACCCAGGGTCCCCAGGCAGAGAGAAAGATGCACCCTGGCTTCCATCTTTGGGAATCTTTGTGATAGAAGCAACATTGTCCTACCTTTGGGAAGACTCGTGGTAGACAGGCAGGACAGTCTCCCAGAGGGAGGCTTGCGGGGGTGGCACAGCTAGTGACGGGGGTTCAGGCTTGTTTTAGGTAGCAATGCCACGTGAGCACCCACAGGACTCCTTGACAGCTTGGGTGGGGGCCTCCCTTCTTCCCTGGGAGCCAGCCCAGTACATGCTGCCAGGGTTGGGGCTCCCAGCACTACTCTTTGAAGTCACCCAGCTGCTCTCAGTGGACACTGCTGTCCCCTGCCCCTCACAGCTGAAGAGCAATGTGGTCGCCTTGGATTGTCACGTCAGCCGCTACGCCGCCGTGTGTCAGCAGCTGCAGGCCGAGGTGAGCAGCTTTCTGTGGGCAGGTGCCCCAGGGCCCGTGCATGCCCTTGCTCACTGCCCCGGGTCTGCCGTCTTGCAGGTGGCCTCCCTGAGGAGGAGGCTGCAGGAATTGGAGGCTAGAGCACAGGCACCTCAGTGAGTCCTGGTCTGGGCCCCGCCCCTTGGGCTGGGATGGGGAGGTCCTCTGCTCCCCCTGGACGGGGGTCCCCTCCAAAGGCCATGTCCCAAGGGGAAGGGGCCCCTAGCCCGCTGACCAAGAGGAGGTGAGTGGACCCCTTGCCGCGAGGTGTCCGTGCTGCTTCCTTCACACCTATTTCTGTGGTGAGTTAAATGTGTCCCAGCTTCTCTATTCCTCACTCTGAGACGCAGTCCCTAAGTCATTCAGTTGCCCAGGCGGGGCCCAACTCCTGAGCCTCCTGCCTCAGCCCAGGCTGGGGTGACGCTGTGGCTACCACACCCAGCTCAGGGTTGTATTTCTGACTCCTCAAACCCTTGACCACTGTCCTCTGTCACTCTGCCCTCTGGGGGGGGTGCCACAGAGGCCCTACCCCCCCACATCCGGCCTCCAGCTGACCCCTGCTCTCCAGCTCCCTCTCACCGCCTGGCCAGTCCTTCACCCCAGAGCCTGGAACTCTTGGAGACCAGAGCCCAGGGACAGAAGCTCAGGAGCCCCTGGCCCTGACAGGGAGCTCTGCAGACCAGGCGTGGCCCCCACCAAGCTGTAGCCACAACGGAGGCCCAGCTGAGGTAGGAGGGGCATGGCAGGGCAGAAGCTTGACCTGGGGGAAGACAGGCTCCGCCTGCCCCCCAGGACGCCTGCCCCTGCCAGCTTCTTGTTGTGCAAGTGACCAGGCCTGGCCACTTGGGGAGGGGACTTTGGGATGTTGTCCTGCTTCTGCCACCTGTACCTCTTTCCTCCTTAGGTTCCAGGCCAGGTGCCCGAGCCCAACCCCAGACCCTCAGTTCCCGGGATGCTTAGTCTGCCACCTGAGCCGGCCTCAGCGCAGCTGTCCCTGCAGAGGCCACGTGGAGAGCACCTTGGGTTGTGGGTGTCTTCTCGCCTGCAGGCGGTCCGGGATGGGAGGGGGGGCTCACTCCCGGAGATGGAACTGGGGTTCAGGGCTCATGGGTGCTGCTCCCTGGTGTGCATCCATCCCCGGGGGACAGCGTCCTCACCTGCCTCCCACCCCTGTCCTGCTCAGGATCGCCCATCTGTCCCTGCGTACAGGGCCACGTCCACACCACTGGCAGTGCTGCTCAGAACACAGGGCTGGCTGTGCAGCCCCTCCCGGTGCCGCCTGCACCGAGCGCTGCCAGCTCCTGGCTGCTGCGTGTTGGGCGGTGTATTTAAAGCTCTTGGACAGCAGGCTGGTTTAATTTTATTTCTTGTTGGGAGTGTCTGTTCCGACTCAGCAGAAACTCAAGGCCTTAATAATCAGTGCTCATCATATGTCTCGTCTCTTTGGCTCTCAGGCCCCAGGGGCAGGACACAGGTGCAAGCCCTGCCGACCCTGCGGTTGACCCGTGGTTCTCCGTGACCCTGTCATGGGGAGAAAACCACAGCCTTGTTTCCGCTCTGCCTGTGGGTGGCCGAGATGGGATCATCCCCTCTTCTCCTCTTCCCTGGAGATGACGGGATCCTGAGAGCCAGGAGCTGCAGAACTTTCCAGATCATCTCCATACTTGGAAACATGCAGACAGCTATATCAAAAATAGTTTCTTTCTGACTTCAGAATCTTGGACTCCCAGGCCCTTGAGCAGATCTGAGATCTTCCGGCTCAGTGGTTTTTCGGTTTTTTTCCCAGCTTCCAAGTCTGCTCTGTGTGGGGAATCTCACACCGCGCTCCCACCTGAAGGGGAGACAAAAGGTCTCTCTGTCTCGAATGCATGCTGGGAACCTATTTTGAAGACCTCTGATTTTTTAAAATTTATTTTAAAATTTTTATTTATTTATGTTGGTCTTTTGAGATAGGGTCACCCTATATAATCCAAGTTGGGCTTCAATTCACTGTGTAGCCCAGGCTTGCATCAGACTTGGCAACCCTCCTGCCTCAGCCTCCTGAGTACTGGGATTGCAGGCATGCTCCACCACGCCTGACCATTTTTTCCCCTTCTTATAACTAGGGATTGAACCCAGGGGATTTGCACTGATTGGCATCCTCAATTTCCCCACCCCCTTTTAAATTTTAAGACAGTGTCACTCACTAAGAGACCCAGGGTGGACTCAAACTTAGAAACTTCCTGTCTCAGCCTCCTAGAGTGCTGGGATGACAGGCGTGCACCACCAGGCTCAGCTTGAGCTAGGATTTTAACTTCTACCTTACACTGCCCCAAAGATAAATGAATTTAGGATTGCAGCACTGTTGAGTAGCAGAGCTGGGAGGAAAGTCCAGCCTTGCAGAACACACAAAGCCCGCTTTCCCCACTCCTGTGCTTGGGGAATGGTATCGCTGTCTACTGCCTTGGCTGGCTTGGCACCCAGGGAGGTGGGCAGGGAGGCCAGCAAGCCGGGGGCCAGGAAGAGGGAGCTGGGGCTTCGGCCAAGTGAGCCCTCGGCCGGCCCTGGAGTGACAGAGGCCCCTGTCCCAGGCTGGCCCTCCGGGTACTGCATCTGGCCCAGAAGCAGTATGCGTTGCTTCAGGCTGCCGGCCTGCTCACCCCGGGTCTGGCCACGGAACTGGAGACGCTGCAGCAGCTGGTGCATGAAGCAGGCGGCGGTCCTAGTGCTGAGAGCCGCAGGACACCGGGCCGGGCTCAGGGGCTGCATTCAGAGTCTCGTGAGTGTTGCCCTGGGCAGCCTCCAGTGTCAGCTGGGAGGTGCCGCACAGGTTAGGGCTCCTCCAGTCTGAGATCTGGCCCCCTTTCTACACCTCCCCTCTGCCCAGGGTCTCCAAGCCACTGCGGGCCTGTGACCCGGACCATGGCAAGACGGCAGAGCAGCCTCATGCACAACCTGGGGGTCCCCCTTGGGCCCGACAGCACCCCAGCCCTGGCGTCCCGACAGCCCACAGAGAAGAAGAGGCAGAGACCAAGCCCCACCGAGCCTGACAGTCCGCTGGCCCCAAGGCAGGAGGCCAAGCGCCGGTGCCAGTCCTCCCTCCCCTGCCGCTCCCCTCGCCTCTGCCCAGCTACTATCATCAAACGTCGAGCGCCCTTGGGCCCCTCAGCCCTGCAGAACTGCTCCACATCCCCAGCACCGCCCACCCTGGACCTCAATGCCACCTTTGACCTCTCAGAGAAGCCTCCTACACACAGCCTCCAGGAGTTTGCCCCCCGGGGGCAGCCCAGGCCTGGCCAGGCCTTTGTCCCCAGGTGGGTCCTACACTCTCCTGGCCAGGGATCAGGGTCAGCAAGGGAGCAGAGGAGAGGTTACCGGACTCTTAGAGCTGAACATTTGCCACCTGCCCCTCAGGCCCAGAGTACAGCATGCCATCTGGGCTGCGCTGCCAGGGCCCTACATGCCTGGCTCTGCAGATAGCCCAAGATTGGGATACATAGCCCAGGGCCATCTGACCCTCAGCTTCGCTGGGGCCCAGCCAGCTCTGTCACCCGAGAAGCACATTTCTGCTGTGGAACCTGCAGGTGTCTCCTCATCCGGCATTGAAGACCAAGTGCTGGCATCCCACCTTCCACCTTCATGGCCAGGGAAGGGGGCAGCCAGATGGGGACACTCCAAGGCTGAGAATAAGTGGCAGCCTGCCTGGATGCAGGCGGCTGTGGCCCCTGACCAGTTCTTGGTAGCTAGCACCAAGCCAGACAAGCAGAGCCCAAGATGGGTTGAACTCCAGCTCCCAGGCACAGAGACTGATGGCGGGATGTCTTGCAGATTGCACTGTCACCATGCTGTCAGCCCTGTCGAGGGCCCGCAGAGCCACCTTTCGTCAGGAAGGCAAGGAAGGGGCTGGTACCCTGTCCAGCCTCCTGACCGGCTTCCCTCACCTGTCCTCCACTGCAGTGAGCCAGCAGCCCTGTTCACTGCAAGGGACCCCAAGCCCACATCCTCCCTGCCCGGGACCTCAGCCTGCAAGAGGAGGCGCCCAACGAGGTGAGGCCCACGGTGGGGGAGGAAGGTGCTTGGGCAGCAGGTACCAGGGTAGAGCTTGACCCCTACCCTTGAGTTCTGTCCTGGGAGAGTGCGGGGTCTTTCAGCAGGTCCAGGGCCCCTAGCCTTTCTGGCCGTCACAGTCCCATCTGAGGGATACATTCAGCACTCACTGGCCAACCCAGCACTGGGCCTGGCCCCCTCCTCTCGGCCTCCCTGTACTGCAGCACCAGCCCCCCGCCTTAAGATCCCATGTCCAGTGCCCCTGCCCCACAGCCCCCACCTCAGGCATGGCTGTGACCGCCCTGCCCCCTGCAGTGCCTCTGCCCCCCAGTGCCGCAGCCGCATCGCCCGCCTGCGCAGCAGCTCCTTGAGTCGGCCAGCAGGGCCTCTTGCCATCCCAGGTGACCGTGCTGGGCAAGAGTGGGTGGGGGTGGGCTGAGACTGGGAGGGTCCGGTGGCCGGCAGGGCTGTATGGAGCCAGGGCAGAGGCTGTGAGGAGTGTGGCTGGCCTGCTGAGGACCACCCTCCCCTCTCCACCCCACTGCACCCCACAGAGCAGCCATTGAGGTCGAAGACCCAGGACAAGTTGGCCGGGGTTGGGAGGCTGCTGCCAGCTGGGGCCTGCATCGCCCGGGTACCCTGATCAGGTGCCTCTACCTGCTGTGCCGCCCCCTAGCCTGGGCGCTGGACACCAGCACCTGCTTCTTACCATCCTGTTCTGCTGATCTTGCTTCTGTCTCCTCCCTGGGGGTGATGCTCAGCCTTCCAGCACCTTTTTGAGCAAGTGTTAACAGGAGATGTTGAAGGGCATGACCTGCTGTGCCTCTCGCAGGCCCACCCTGTGCTATAGTGAGGGGAGAAGGCCCGGGTGCCCTGGGGGTTGGTGTGGCTCCTGGTGACCTCATGGGGTGTCCTGAGCCCTGGCCTGGTGATGACGGTACCCCAACCCACAGAGGAGTCAGCATTGTCATCTGTACAGGGTGCACACCTGTGCAGGTGCCACCCTGGGTGTAAATGCAGTGAACAGGACTGCACCTTGACCCCCCTGCAGTGCACCTAAGAGTGCGCACAAGTGGACACAGGTGCATTTTCCCACAGCGATTAATAAATGGTCTCCAGCTGGCTGTGAGACTCTGTTACCTACATAGATGGCGACCCTTCCCTGGGCTCCAGGAACTGCCAAACACAGCCTCCCCACCCTTTGTGCGACTCAGGTCAGGAAGTGACCACCCTGGAGTCCAACTCAGGCTGGAGCAGGCTTCACGCCAAGGCCCCACCCAGACTGGACATGGGGTGGAGCTGTCCACACAGCTCCGTTCTCCATGAAGAGTAACTGAACACAATTACAGAAGCCTGGGCTTGACTTGCTTCTGAGAGCAAACGTGATGAGGGTGTTTGGCACAGGGCAAGTTGTGCGTGGTGGTGCTGCTGAGTGAGAGGGGCCAGGTGTGTCTGGGAGCCAGTCGCCTCTACCTGGTGTGCAGCTCGGTCCTGATGGCCCCTCCCCAGAGGACTGGGAGTCCCACACTCCAGCCACAGCTGCCTCAGCTGCACTGCGGAGGAAGTGAGCAAGGGTGGAAGTGCCAGGTGAGACTCCAGGCTTGAGGCTGCCCTGCAGTCAGTGTTGAAGAGCTGCTCCCCTGGCTCTGCAGCTGCAGCCTCTGGCAGCCTGGCCTGGCCCTGACCCCTGAGGCCCATGGGGTACGGGCAGGACACAGACTGAGCCTCTTGCTTGGGGCCCACAGAAACGCCTTGCTTGGCTGTCACTACCCCCAGTGCAGGGGCAGGAGGAGGGGCTGGCACAAGAGGGTCGTTGGGCAGGGCAGCGTGTGTGGCAGAAGTCACTCCGACAGGCACTCTGGCGTCTGCTCACTCCACAAATGTCTCTGGCTCCCAAGGTACAGCCTGTGCTCTTGGGTGACCCATTAGCTGTGCAGCCTCAGTGTTGACAGCCATGGCCTCAACTGTGGTGGGTCACCAGCTGCTGGTGTCTGTGGGCCCTGCCTGAGCTCTGCTGGGCAGCACAGCACAGCTGACTGCACCAGGAGACTCCAGGTTTGGATGGCTCCCATAGTCAGCATGAGACAGCGACCCATCGGTGTGCCCAGCCACCATGCCCAGCTGGGCCTCACACCGCCTGTGGGCTCAGACGTCCCTTCAGCTTCCCACTGCCCAACCTGGGGTTGAGTCTGCTCAGTCCGTAGAATCCAGCTTGGTACCAGGAGCTGGACACAACTTGCTCCTGTCCCACAGGTGGGGCGATACCTGTCCTGGCCACCTGAGTGGAGGCCAAGCCCCTATGGGGCTTCCTGAGTCCCCACACCCAGCCCTCAGCTGGATCCCACAGGGGACCGCACCCTGGCCTGGGGTTCCTCTGTGCAACCTCTAACTCGCTCCTGCCCAAGCCCAGCTCCAGCAGCAGACTTCTGCCACCCGTGGGCCCCGGGTGGCAGTGCTCTTCTCATGCATGGGACAAAGGCTCTGGGGCGACAGCTGGAGATGGGGTGGGGGCCGGGGGACCCCGGGCCTCGCTTAGGGCCCCAGTCCCCCCTGGGGACACAGGCCGGGAATGCCAGGCCCTGCCCGTCCCTGTGTCACTGTTCCCTCTTGGGAGATGGGCAAGCAGGGAGAAGATGGGGAGCAGTTAGAAAGCTGGTCTCGGGGAGGAAGCTGAGAGTATTTATCCTGAGCTGCGCCGTGGCCCTGTAGTTGGGGACTCGAGGTGACCTCGCCACATGCAGTGGGGCCTGGGAAGGAGGGGCATCTCTGACCAGCAGGGCCCCAGCAGGAGGTCTCACCCCAGGATATCAGGCTTCTGTCCGGATGAAGGGAGGAGGGCCAGGGACAATGACCTTACCTATTACCAGCCACTGCCCTCAATCCTGGCCACTCCACCTGCCCCTTCCCTGAGAAGCCAAGAGGACATGATGACGCTCACTCTGGGCCAAGCCCAGTCCAGGAGTCTGAATGTGTGGCTGGAGAAGCACAGGGAAGGTGTGCGGAAGCTGTAAGGGTAGGCATGGTGGCACACCCTGTCATGTCAGCCACCTGGGAGGCTGAGGCAGAAGGATCCCCAGTTTAGGAGCCTGGCTAACTTAGCAAGACCAATGAGACAGATGGGGGTATTGGGGTGTAGCACAGTGAGGAGCACTTCCCTAGCATGCAAGGTCCTTGGGTTCCCTCCCCAGCACTGGAAAATGAATGAAGGGCACCCACTGTGCCATTCTTACAAGCATCTTGGGGCAGGAGTGGTGGCATCCGTGCCACAGACAGGGAAATGGGGAGTTGTCAGCCACGGAAGAGTCAGGGCTGCACCCCCCCTCCAGAAAGCAGTGCCAGAGTCTTGGATGGAGTCTGAGAGCAAGGGGTGCTCCTCTGGGGTGACACCTCAGTGGCTTGGACATCCCATCTGCCACTGTACTAGAAACTCAGGAGGCTGAGGCAGGACAACCACAAGTTTGAGGCCAGTCCGGGCAACTTAGTAAGACCGCATCCTCTCTCAAAATAAAAACATGAAAAGGACTGGGAAAGCAGCTTAGCACCCTGCGGTTTCCATGCCCCGTGTGAGGGAGGGGGGCAGGAGGGGAAGAGCCCCCTGCCAGGGAGTGTGGTGGCCTGGGCAGCACAGCAGTGCCACCTAGTGACCACTGTGGGGCTCAGTCCTCTCAGGGAGGGCCGTGGGCGCAGCCAAGGGGTCCAGGCAGCCTCTTCATCGCAGCCCGCTCGCCACACCCGGTGTCAGGCACTGGCCAAGTGGAGGGGCAGTTGCTGGGGCAGAGCTGCTACAGTAGAGCCAGGGTGGTGGGGAAACCCCAGGCCCCTGTGCGCTGAGGCCCAGTGAGCCAGTCTGGCCCGGGGCCTTGGGCTTTGCCCTGGAAGCAGGGCCTGCCTGGCAGGTTCCGACGTAGGTGAGGGGCCCGGGGAGGTCCCACCTCAGAGTGAAGTGGGCCACGCTTGGCACCTGTGTGCCGGGCCAGCAGCATGGCCGAGGAGGCTGGACATCGGCCTGGGCTTGGAGACAGCGGGGGCTGGGGACTGGGGAGCAAAGCTGGGGCTGCCTGGTTGCACCCCGTGTCCACCCAGGCAGTGAGTAAGCATGGCGAGGTCGAGGGTGGCAGGGAGGCGTCACCAGCAGACCGTGTGCCGGGTGCATCCAGGGGAAGCCACACAGCTGTCACTGCGACAGCAGCAGCAGCTACTGTGGATGTGGAAAGCTGCTCACAGCAGATTGTTGAGTCAGGAAAGCAAATTGCAAAATAATTTCTACAGCATGGGCCTATTTTGAATATTTTTTATATGTTTAGAAAAAATCTGGTGGCGTTTATCTACATGTATCAAAATTATGGATAATTAAATTCTTTTGTATTGCTTATCTATATTTTCTGATTTTTTGTTACAGTGCAATAAAAAATATCAGGAATGAGTTGGGGAAACCACAGTGTCCAAGTGTATGTGAGGGTGGACTCATAGTCCCTGTTCTCTTGGGGACCCCCCTTGGGCTTTATCCTGGGGCCCCCTGCAAGGCCTGAGGAGAAGGCTGCCCATCCTTGTTTCTCTCAAGCTGGGTGTGCCCCAGCTTCCAGCCTACACAGGGCCAAAGGCAAGGCTGCAGGTGGCTTTCTCCCTTTCCCTCCTCCAGGTCCAGGCCGGGTAGGAGAGGCTGGGCCGAGGCGCTCTGGAGTGGGGGTGGGCAGGCTCTAGCTTTCACTGAGCCCTGGCAGTGCTGGTCCGGCCATGGCCCTCCTGGCGCCCGCCGGTGACTCAGCCTGGCACAGACACAATGGCCTGGGTGGGCGCACCGCCTGCTTCCCACAGCCCCAGGCCCTCAAACTCCTTCCAGGAAGAACCGAAGTGGGGCTCAGGGGCACCCGCCTGACGTCCCAGGGTCTTGGAATAAAAATGCGCGCACACACACACACACACACCCCCTGGTCAGCCCTGGCATGGTGCCTGATTATGGTGAACAAGGCCCCATTCAGCAGGCCGGGGCAAAGCGGGGAGCGGTGTGCGCATACGTGTCTTGTCTATGGGCTGTATACACATGTGCACGTGGGGGGGTCTCTGCTTCTCAGAAGCTGAGGGGCACAGGTGGCTGAGGTGCTGGTTGGGCCCTGAGATCGTGGGGATGGCAGGTCCTCTGCACCCCCTCATCTCCCCTTGGATGGAGCAGCAGCTCTGGTTCCCAGAAACAGACCCCAGCCCGATGTTGTAACCAAGGGGAGTGGGAAGGCGGCCAGGGAAAACACACCATGGGAACAGGCTCCCTGGCGCTGCCAGGTCACTAGGAGCCACCTCATGGGCTGTCAGGGCCTGGCTTTGGGGGTGCAGAGAGGACATCTGGGAACCTGGTTCACCCCCCACCTCAGTGGTCCAGGCCCAGCACAGAGCCCCACGGAAGGCAGAGAAAGCAGTAAAGGGGGGTAGGCACAGTCTGGGGCTCAGGAGGAAAACAGGAACACATCTGTCCCTCACCAGCTCTTCCTCTGTGGGCGCTGAAGGAGTGCCGAGTCGGAGGACCCCTGGGTTTTGCTGTTTACAGGGGGGAGCCAGCTGCAGTGGTACACACCTGTAATCCTAGCTACTTGGGAGGCCAAGTCAGGAGGATTGCAAATTTGAGTCCAGTCTGGGCAACTTATTGAGACCCTACCTCAAAATAAAGATTTAAAAAGGGGTGGGAGCCATGCATGGTGGTGCACATCTGTAATCCCAGCACTTGAAAGGCTTAGGCAGGAGAATCACAGGGATTTGAGGCCAGCCTGGGATGCATAGTGAGTTCAAGATCACCTTAAACTACATAGTGAGACCCTGTCTCAAAAAAAAAAAAAGAGGGGGGTAGGTCACCCTGTTGTGTGGTCCGGCCCAGCCCCAGCTCCCTGCCAGGCCAGGGTTTGTGTGCAGGAAGCCCTGTCCTTGGGCACAGCAGCCCCATGGGCCTGGTCCAGGGCCAGCCCCACCCCCTCAGGCCATGCCAGGGGCGTTGCTGGGCAGCCTGGGCATGGCCAGCCTGTCCCAGCTTCCATAAAGCCCTGGTGGCCTGGGGCCTGTGAGCAGGAGGGATGGAGCGCAGACGCGTGTCCTCTGCCCGCCGCTCCTATGTCTCCTCCTCAGAGACCCTGGTTGGAGGTGTGGGGGCCATGCGCCGCCTGGGTTCCAGCACCCGCCCAGCCCTGGCCTGGGTGCCTCCTCCAGCCCCCACCCGGGTGGACTTCTCGCTGGCCGGGGCTCTCAATGCTGGCTTCAAGGAGACACGGGCCAGCGAGCGGGCCCAAATGATGGAACTCAATGACCGCTTCGCCAGCTACATTGAGAAGGTCCGCTTCCTGGAGCAGCAGAACAAGGCACTGGCTGCAGAGCTGAACCAGCTGCGGGCTGCAGAGCCCACCCGGCTGGCAGACGTTTACCAGGCTGAGCTGAGGGAGCTGAGGCTGCGGCTGGACCAGCTCACGGCCGGCAGTGCTCGGCTCGAGGTGGAGCGTGACAACCTGGCCCAGGACCTGGGCACCCTGCAGCAGAAGTGAGGACGGTGGTGGGAGACCCCTCCTGGAGTCTGTCCGGCCCCAACTGGGGGCCCTGGGTGTGGCAACTGGGCTGGGGTCCCCTCCCCTAAACCTGGGCATAGAAAGCATGTGGCAGGAGAAGGTGGTATCCCCGAGGAGCAAGCAGTCAGGCTAAGTCCAGAATCAGCTGTCCCCAGGCACCAGCCTCTGACCCTCCTCAAGCCATTTAGGTCTGCATGGCCAGGAGGCAAAGATGGAAATGAAGCTGGGAAACCCCAGGGCCAGGGCGGCATGCACAGGTCCCCTCCACCCTCTCCACTGGCCACTCCCTGGCCAAGTCTCTGACAGCCATCCAGGAAGACTAGGGTGGGGACCCGGGGCCCTCCAGAAAGCCTGGACCCAGGGACATGGACACCTCCACGCCCTCCAGGCTCCAGGATGAATCCACCCTGCGGCTGGAGGCAGAGAACAGCCTGGCCAGCTACAGACAGGTCAGGGCAGTGAAGAGGCTGGCGCAGCAACACGGGAGGGGCAAGGCCGGGGGAGCTGGGCAGAGGGGCCAGGTCAGAGCAGCTTCAGCCTCTTCCACCCCAGGAGGCCGACGACGCCACACTGGCCCGTCTCGACCTGGAGAGAAAAATCGAGTCCCTGGAGGAGGAGATCCGGTTCCTGAGGAAGATCCACGAGGAGGTGAGGCCAGACGGGGAAGAGAGGCATGTGGGGAGACCGGAGAGACCCAGAGCCAGAGCCAGAGACAGAGACACCCAGAGCCAGAGCCAGGGCCACAGCCGGAGAGACCCAGAGGCAGAAATCAGAGGAGAGGCAGGGTTGAGAGCAGGGAGCCCACTCTGAAGCAGCCCCCAGTCCCGAGTGTGCAGAAGTGCAAGGCTGTGAGGCTGCCTTTCCCATTACATCAGCCCTCTGAGCAGGAGCCCTTCAGCGCCTCTCACAGATGAGGACCCCCCAAGCCCCAGAGGTCAAAGGACGTGCCAAGGCCACACCCTTAGCCTCTTGGACTCCATCTGCCTCCATTACAATGAGTGCCAGTCATACAAGTGAAAAGACCCCACTGAGCTCTGGCTTGGACCCTGAGCTCCCCGGGATACTGTCACACCTCATGAGGTCACAGGTGCATGTCTGGCACTTGCCCCCTCCTATCCGGCCTGGAGGACAAGGCCACCTGGCTCCCTGTGTCCCTTCGTCACATTGGGCGGATAGGCAGAGGGGCAGAGGAGGGCAGATCCTGGGGCTAGGGTCCAGCTCCTTCTCCTTCCCTGGCCAGGAGGTACAGGAGCTCCAGGAGCAGCTGTCCAGGCAGCAGGTCCACGTGGAGGTGGACATGGCCAAGCCCGACCTCACGGCAGCCCTGAGGGAGATCCGCACGCAGTATGAGGCCGCGGCTTCCAGCAACATGCAGGAGGCAGAGGAGTGGTACCGCTCCAAGGTAGGGTGCAGGCAGACAGGAGAGGTCCTCTCTAGGCTGCAACCTTCCCAGCTGAGGGCAGAAGCTTCGAACGGGCCACCAGGCACCAGCATGTCCCAGAGCACCATCATTTTCATGGCTACCATCGCTGCCGAGAGCTGTCTTTTGCAGCATTGCTGGGCAGGGCCCAGACCTCGCTGAGTGGCCATCTCTGACATGCATTGCCCTGCGACAGGCAAAAACTGCAGCCCAGAGAGGGTCAGGAGCCTCTCCACCCTCACAGGCTTCCAAAGGGCAAACTGGGCTTCCAGCCCAAGAGCCTGAGTTTTCCACGCCCCTGCTGTCTGAGTTCTGGCCACTGAACGGCTCCTGTGTGTCAGGGATGCCAAGGGCTATGGACCCGGGAGACGAGCCCTGGGACATATGTAGTGCCACTGGGACCCCACTGGGCAGGATGACACCCAGCAGGGGCCAGGGCAGGTGGGGGCACTGGAGCTGGGCAGGGCCAGCTGCTACAGGCTGAGAAGACGAGGGGCCTCTGGAAGGCCTGGCTAGGCACAGTGATGGGACACAAGTGTCCATCTGCAGAGGGGATGGCAACTTCCTGTCCCCGGCCCTGTGGCCCCCACCTAACATGAACCCTCATCCTCCCTGTCCAGTTCACTGACCTCACGGATGCAGCTGCCCGTAACGCCGAGCTGCTGCGCCAAGCCAAGCATGAGGCCAACGACTACCGCCGCCAGCTACAGGCCCTGACCTGTGACCTGGAGTCCCTGCGGAGCACGGTGAGCCTGGGGGAGCTGGGGACAGAGCATGGGACTCATCACCTTGGGCCAGTGAAGGCCCTGAGGGACCACCAGAAATGCCCCCCTCCCCAGAATGAGTCCCTAGAGCGCCAGATGCGGGAGCAGGAGGAGCGCCATGCTCGAGAGGCATCCAGATACCAGGAGGCACTGGCCCGGCTGGAAGAGGAGAGCCGGGGCCTGAAGGAGGAGATGGCCCGACACCTGCAGGAGTACCAGGAGCTGCTCAGCGTCAAGCTGGCCCTGGACATCGAGATCGCCACCTACCGGAAGCTGCTGGAGGGCGAGGAGAACCGGTGAGCTCAGCCTACCCGGAGGCCACCTGACCCGCCCTGCCCGGGACTGGGTCACTGCAGACGCTGGGGCTCCCCCACCTCCCCAGGGGCTGCAGGGGAAGCTGGGGGGCAGGGCAGCCTGGATGACCCTGGCCAGCCACTTATCCGGTCCTCTGTGTCTTCCAGAATCACCATTCCCGTGCAGACCTTCTCCAACCTACAGATCCGAGGTCAGTGGCCGCCCTGGGGTGGGCAGTTTCCCATCCTGCCCAGGCCAGCCAGGGCTCGGCAGGTCTGTCCTGGTGGCCTCACAACTAGCACAGGGCCTGGCCACCAGAGTCCCAGCCCTGTGTCCCAGCCCTGAGTCCCTGCTGCTCCCTGGCCTGCCCGGGGGGTGGTTTGTGTTTCTGTTTCTTAACTGCTTGTCGCTGCAGGAGGCAAAGGCACCACAGAAGGGGAGGTGCACAAGGTCACCAGATACCTCAAAAGGCTCACCATGCACGTTATCCCAGTACAGGGCCTGCCGAGTGTAGACGGTTAGCGCCCTCGCAGCTGGGCGGGAGTGGGCCTGCAGCCATCCTCTGGGTCCCCCGTCCCCTCCTCCTGGGTGTCCCCTAGACACTCCCCTAGCATTGTGCTTCCCAGGGACCTTGGTGACCAGCCAGGAACTGGCCAGGGCCGGCAGTCGGGTCCCCTCGCAGGGCGGATGGCTGTTGAAAGGGGCTGCCCGGTTGCCCAGACAAGGTGCTCAGGGGCCACGAGCACCAGCCCAGCCTCTGCAGTCACCCTGGGTGGGCTGCACTGCTCTGCCTGCTGGCCCGTCTGAGCCCCAGGCTCAGGCCAGCACTGACTGGCCTGCTGCGGTGCTTTGCTTTGTTTGCTGCTCTTGCCGGAGTAAAGCTTCCTGCCGTTCCCAGCTGTGCTGTCAGTGACAGTGGCCGCTCTCTCGCAAGCCCAGGGTGGGGCTAAATTACGTTTTATTGTTCTGTGGCCCTCAAATTGTGCTTAGCTAAGAAAAAAAAAAATCCCCCTTTGGAGTTGAAATATTCAGGAGGACTGGATATTCAGGACCTAGCTCAGGGTCAGGCCATAAGGCCAGCAAGGCAGGGTGACCCTGTCATGCATTGAACCACCAGGGGTCAACAGGGGCAGGCGGATGACAGGGAACAGGTAATGAGCACCAATACTGCCAGGGTCTGACAGAGCTCATCATCCCTCCACACACCCAGACAGGTGGGCACGGCTGCCCCTTGACCAGCAAGCAAACAGGCTGGGTGGGGATGCTGGGCTGGTGAGTGGTTGCGCTGGGACTCGAGCTCCTGTCCACCAGATTTCCATGCCCACTGCTGTCCCTGGTGCACCACTGGGCTGTCAGGAAGGTGGGTGCCAGGGCTGAGGGCAGCGGCGCAAGGACAGCACAGGGGGGCCCGGATCCCTGTGATGGACAGCACAGGCCTCGAAGCTGCAAGCCAAGGTGGTGAAGGCAGCCAGGCCAAGAGCAGCTGCCCATGGAGGCCTTCTCTCTGCCTGTAGAGACCAGTCTAGACACTAAGTCCATGTCCGAAGGCCACCTCAAGAGGAACATTGTGGTCAAGACGGTGGAGATGCGCGACGGGGAGGTGAGGGCCCCACACCCGTCCCACCCCTGCCGCACGGCCAGGCTGATCCCCCTTCCACCCACGGCTCTGGGCCAGCCTGCATTAGGGGTGGGCCGAGAGGCTGTGGAGAAGTGGGGAGGGGGCGCCTAGCACCTCTGCTACAGCTGGGTGGCAGCCAGAGACAACAGCCCTTCCAGCACCGCCAGCATGCGTGTGCAGGTGCGGCTGCCAGCTCACTGGTGGCGTGGCCGTGGCTCCTTCCTCAGCAGCGGACCAGGCTGGCGGGGACTAGGGTCTGTGCGAGCCTCTCACGGCCACACGGACCTCCCTGTGCCCCACAGGTCATTAAGGAGTCCAAGCAGGAGCACAAGGACGCCGTGTGAGGCAAGGGCAGCACAGCGAGGGCAGCTGGCCTTCCGCACCTAAGCCCTGCCGGGCTGGCCACCCCCTCCCGCCTGTCTCCATGCCAGCTTCCCTCTCAGTCACACTAGGCCTGCTCCTAGCACCCAGCACCTAGCACCCAAAACTAACAGGAGCTTTTCCCAGGGGGCAGTTGGGTGAGGCCAGCAACCTGGCTAACAGTGGGCAGGCAGGGTAGAAAGTGAGTCACACCTTGCCAGAGCAGCTGTCACTAGAGCTAGAGGGGAATCAGAGCTGCTGCGGGGGAGCCCCATTCAAGGCTGGACACCAGCCCTCTAGAATGGCCCTGGCCATCCAGGAACAGTGGTGGTCATGGGACAGAGCCCCGGCCTGAGAGGCCTGAGTGTGGGCTCGGCCTGAGCTCCAGGCAGGGGCAGGATATGCGAGCAGGGCTCCAGCACTGGGAGCACCGTTAAGTGGGAGGGAAAGGGTGCTGGGCAGGAGTGGGGCACTGCTGGCCCCAGGTGTGGGTTCAGAGAGACCAGGCCCTGGAGGATGTCCGGTTGGGTCGGGGTCGTGGGTAGGTGGTCAGAGCTGCTGTGCGGTCATGGGTAGGAGCTGAGGAAGTGACTTGTCTAAGGGACCCAGAAGAGGGGCTGCTGTCCTAGTGAACTGTGCCCAGCTCTGAGGCTGCCCCATGGCATGTCCCCGTTCCCTCCAACCACAGGCTCTGGCCAGAAAGGCCCCCCACGAGCACCCCCACCAAGTACTGCATGCTCTCTCCCTCTGCAACAATGCACCCATGGTATTTTAGCAGCACCATGCTCTATGGAGGGGCCGAGGCCCTCCATGCCCCTCCTCCCTTCCCTGCACCTGGCAGCTGCCTTTCCCTCCTGCTACCACTGCCACCTGACCCTCACCTGCTCAGGAGAAATAAAGACCCTGCTGTGCCTTCTCTGTCTTCTGAGTGGTCTCTGGTCTGTTCCTGGGAGGGGCAGGGCCACAGCACAGCCCAGGCTGAGACCCCCAGGGTCCTGAGCCCCGGCAGCTATACCCTGCACCCCCACCTGCACTGCTCAGCCCAGGGAAGTCCTGGATCTCCCCCTGCCCCTTACTGGTCCCCTTCCCAGAGGATGCTGGGAGAAAGCCAGGGAGGACTCGGTCAGCCCCCGCCAGGCACCTCCCTGTACCTTCCACAACCCAGGTCCCCTCAGCAGCCCCCAAAGGCACCAGCAGCCCTGGTGGGCACTGCAGAGTGTTCATTTATATCCCCTTCTCAGGGCTGAACATGACATGGGAACATGCACACTGGCTATGCCCCTTCCAGCCTTGGCCCCACATCAGGCTGCGGACCACAAACCTGAGGGGTGGGTGGTGACTGGGGGGCCTGCCCCTCCCCCTCCGCACACCACCAGAGACACTGGGTCAGTCACCAGTGTGCTGAGGAACACGGGGTCTGCAGAGCCCAGGGTCAGGTGACCTAGGGGCCCGAGTTGGGACAACAGCGGAAGGTGGAACAGCAGCAGCGGCAGAGGTGGGCGGTGACAAAGAAGGCTGTGAGGAGCAGGTAGCCAAGAAGAGTGAGCTGCAGGACAGTACGGGTCTCGGGGTCTGAGAGTGAGGCTGGGTGGAGCCCCCGGGATGTCACGCCCAGCCGGATGCCAGCCACCCGAGCACCCTGGCGCCAGCAGTAGTAGGTCCCGCTGTCACTCGGCTGGGCGGAGCGAATGTGCAGCTGGTGGCCATGGTCAATGAACACCCGCAGGGCCCGGCCAGGGCCCTTCAGGTACTGGGCGTGGTACAGGGGCTGGCGGTCCTTGTCCCAGGCCACTGCATGCTCAGGCCGTGCCCCAGGGCAGGAAAGGATGAGCCCGTGGCCCCGTCTCTGCAGGTGGAACTGGATGGGCACTCGAGGCAGCCAGGGCCTGCTGCCCCGCCGGGTCACGTAGTTGTAGAGCGCGAGGAGTCCTTCGTGGACCCGGCTCCGGTTGGCGCATGGGACCTGGCAACTCCGCACCAGCAACTCGGGGGCGTGGGCCAGGGCCATGGCGCGAAACCTGCTGGGCACGGCCCGAGAGCCACAGGATACCACACCAAGTGGCATCGTGCGGTACCGTGGCGGGAGGTCCAGGCTCTGCAGGTAGCACAGCCCCAGGCGCCACTGTTCCCCACGCACCCCACAGCGGTCGCAGGGCGTCCACTCCCAGAAGGTGGTGAAGACTCGGAGGGCCCCATGCCGCTCGTCCATAGAGGGCTCCTGGCCCCGGTCCTCAAAAGCGGCTACCATCCCCTCGCTGCTCTGGACATCCACGTCGTAGGCGTAGAAGTAGTCGCCCTGGCGTGTGCCACAGAAGTACAAGCCGGAGTCCTCCAGCTGTGCGCGGAACACCAGCAGGCTGAACATGCGGATGCCGAAGCGTGCCTGCACGTCGCTTCCCGTGCGCACCTGTACCGCCTCCGTCAGCAGCCGCCCATCGAAGTCCGCAAGCACCTGGGTGTGGCTGCTGCCCAGGTGCTTCTGGTGGAACCAGACCACTGCAGGCACTTGCTCAGGCTTGCAGTGGCAGGGCAGCTCAAAGCTCATGTCTGCCAGGTAGGCGGCGTTGTCAAACATCAGGAAGGCAGGGCAGGGCGTCTTCTGGAAGACGCTCTCCTTCTCCATGACCTCAAAAGCCTCAAGTGTAGCCCAGGCCCACAGGAGTAGGGAGGCTTGGGCGGAACCCATGGGTCCTGGGTGCCTGAGGGAGGGACAGCCTGGGCCCTGGGATTGCACGGCTTCCAAAAATCACGGCCTAGTGAGGAAAGCAATACATGTCCAGCAAAGAAGCCAACTTCAGGGGAAGCAGCCAAAGCTCAGGCGCCTCTTCCCCAGTGGTTCACACTTCCCTGTGTTCTAGGCCTGGTCATTCTAGAACCAACCCTGTTCACATCTCAGAACACTGGTGCCAGCCAACAATGGGCCGCAGGGCTCTGGGCTCCCGGGAGACTTCCCTTTCATCCTCTGGGAGGTGGGAGAAGCGGCAGCCCAGCACAGAGGCCTTGGGCCAGGCAGCAGCCAAAGGCCTGGGGCTGCCCCTAGGGGAAAACTCTGCACCTCAAAGAAAGTGGCCTTTGACTATGGCCTCAGGTTGTAAATACCTTGGTTCTCAGCTACCTAGCAAAGGGAGGGAAGACTCCTTTCAGGGTCCTTGGCTGACCTGTGCACACAGTTCAAAATACCGAAACTGCATGTGGTGGTGCCTGTAATCCCAGCAACTCTGTGAGGCTGATGCAGGACAATCAAAAGTTTGAGCCCAGTCTGGACAACTTTGTGACTTAGTGAGACCCTGTCCCAAAATTAATAAATAAAATTGAGAAGTGCTGGGGACACAGCTCAGTGCAAAGGTCCTGGGCTTGGCCCTTGGTACCAGAAAAATAAAAGGGAGACACAGAGGAACTGAGAAGTGGCAAGACTGAATTCCAACTTTTGCTCTGAAAATTCAGAATTGAGGAAGTGGGCAGAAACCCCAAGCTACATCAAGACGCAGCGCTGACTCCTGGGCCCCGAGGGCAGCCACACCTCAGTGGAGCTGGTAGAGTTCCCATAGCTCCTGTAGCAGGACCTGCTCCTGCTCTGCACCCCACGGACCCCCACTGAGCGCCTCCTGCCCAGCCCCGGCCCCAGAGGCATCCATGGCCTGCAGCTTCTGGAACAGGGCCTGGCAGCACTCAAGCTCTGAGGGGCTCAGCAGGCTCAGGTTCAAGGGGAAGCGCCCAGTGCCCGCCAGGTCTCGCAGGATGCCCAGCACTGCTGCCCGGTCAGCTGGCCTCACATGATTGGCCAGGGTCACCAGCAGCTCCCCGAGGAGTCCGAACCCCACGTCTGTCTGGAAGAGGCGGCCGAGCGTGGGACCTCCGAGCTGCAGCAGGGCCTGGTAGCGCTCTGGTCCACTCCACAAGCGTCGCCGCCAGTCACGGTAGAACTCTGCCGAGGTTCCCGGCTGGAAGGGCGCCTCCTCCTGTATCAGAGGAGGGAGAAGGGGTGCAGGGCTTGTCTGACTGCTTTGGTTCTGTTCTCTGAGCCCTGGGGAGACCATGGTGCCTGTGGGCCTCAGTGAGAGATGAAGGAACAAGGGATGGGTCAGGGCAAGAGGACTCAGGGTTCCAGACTATGGTTTGCAGTCCTACTCGTGAGGGGCACACAGTGCTGGCCTTCGACATGAGTCGGAGTTTACTCTGAGAGGGGCAAAGGAGTGGACTGCACCCTGCAGGGAGTAATTGTGTCAAAGTACAGGCCAGTGGGTCCTCTTCCAATACTGCCGCAGGAATGCTACAGTCTGCTACCTGGCCTGAGGCAGGGCATGCATCGCTTTTCGGCCTTTTGGCTAAGATCAAGTGTCGTTTGAGAATGAAAGTCTGAGGACGGAGGGAGGGGACCCGACCAGCCCCACCCCCGACTCTTCTGCCCCCACCCATCAGCCCTGCAGCTTTTCTTTCTGACTGCAGGGTTCTCTCCGAGGAATAAAGGTGGTGTGCCTCCCAAGGAGACAGAGCTAGGGCTCCGAGACAGAGAACGCCGCCGGGCTAAAGGGTGGCTGGGGCCCTGGCCTGCCTGAGAGGCTTCCACGGCCATGGCCTCCTGGAAGGCCTTCCCCTGAGTAGCATGGCAGTTCCAGGGCGCAGCTCTCTCTCCACCCATCCTGTCCTTCTGCTCCAATGGCTTCAGATGTGACGCGAGCACGATGTTCCTGTGGGTAAGGGGCAGAGACTGGAGGATGAGTTTAACACTGTGACTGTGGGTCTGGGACAGCCAGACCTTGCCTGATGTAGGCAGAACTCGGTGACAGTAACAACAGCAGGACAGGCAGATGCCTTCAGGCCTGTCCCGTTCCAGGCGCTGCGCTCAGAGTCACTCGCTTAACTGCAATAGCAGTCACATCCGACAGAGGAAGAGCTGAGGCCCAGAGACCAGGGAGCTTGTAGGAGATCACAAAGTAGCAGAGGGAGGGCCTGGGCAGAAGCCCACTGTGACTGACTTCTAGTTCCTGCTGTCCCCCCCCCCCCACTTGCCTACCAGAACTGAGGGCCTCAGGAAAACAGCAGGGAGTCAACCTGAAGTCCTCGTAGGACGGCACCCTCTGCGCCACAGCCCGAAACTTGGCAGCGTTCTCCCGCTTGTACTTCTCATCAGCAGCAAGTGCTGCCTGCAGCTCTTTCTCCAAAGCTTTGAAGTCAACCATGCTATTCTTTTCCGTGGCTCACGCCTGGGCAGGTGAAGGGAGTGCACATGGACGGGGATTTAGCCTCTGGGTTACCCACCGGAGCACAGCATGAGCCCACAGAACTCAGGCACTTGCACTTGCCTTGGGGAGAGCTACAAGCATCCAGCTTTCTGATTTGCAGATAGAAACTGAATTACACAGGGAGGACTTACATAAGGTCTGTGCTGGCTTTCAGGGTAGAGCCCTGCCTTAATTTTGTTCCACACCTCTGAAAATATTTTAGGGGCTGGGGGGGGGCTCACTGACAGAGTGCTTACTTAGCACATGCTGTGCCCTGGGTAAAATAACCGTAACAACGATAATTCTGGTGCTTCAGCTGAGGGCCATCTGGATTTCAGAATTCAGGTCTTTCCTTCCACCTGGCAAGTTGTTGCCAAGAGGAGCTCACACAGAAGCAGCACTTTTCTTAGGCAGCTGGTGTCCAGGAACACAACTTCAGCCTTAGGGGCCACTAATGGAGGAGGGTACTTTCCACTCAGACAGAGGCAAGGTCCGAGCAGGAGTCCCAAGAGCCGGGACAGAGCAAGGAGCGCCACGGCCCCCACTCGCAAGGCCTCTGATCAGCCTAGCCTGGAGGTACTGGGGCCTAGGTAACTGCGTTGGTTCTGTCCCTGTGACTCTGCAGCTTCTGGGTACCTGAGGTTGACTGGCCCTTTCTACAGGAACCTATGGTTCTAGTCTAGGCTCCGGCATTTATTTACTTGTTGTGAGACCTCTCTGAACCTCAGACTTCTGGTGAGTGGAGATAGATTTCGTGGTTTAGTCATGCACAGCCCAAGGCAGGAGGTCTACAACAGTCCCCCAGCCACCCCTACCCCAGCTGAAGTCAAAAGCCAAGAAGGCGGCAGGGCTGGCCAGCAACGGGACCCGGGTGTCTCGGCTCCTGTCCAGTTTTGGACCCTTCCCAGTCATCGAATAAACAGAACAACACTACCGCCTCCTCACACAGCCCCCAGACTTTCACTACAGCAGCCCAAGCCTTTTCATTAGGGATTTTTCCCGCCCCATACGTTAAGACCGGAGAGTAGCTCTACTCGTTCCACTGCCGGCGGCTGTGGTTGCCTAGCAACCGCGCCAACAGCCGGCCCACGTGACGGCCCGAAGGTCCCCCCTTTTAGGGTGGTCCCGAAGCGCCTGATCAGATTAACTCACCCTCCAGTCCAACTTTCTTTGACGCATCCCACGCCTTCGTTTGGGGACCCATAACCCCCCCTTTTAGTCCCTGTCTCCGCGGCCGGCAATCTTCTGCGCCCGTGTTCAGGCAGAGGCTGGGCGACAGCGGGGTCCTTCCTGACGACAGGCGTAGGCGCCGGCGGGATCTTACCGACGCGGGCGCAGCGTCGTCGCGGCGTGGGGCGGAAGCGCGGTCTTTGACGGCGGACTCGAGCGCTCCGGGGAGCAGGAAGAAGGTGAACGGGTGCGGTTCGGTGGCGCGTGAGCGTTGCCCAGGGTGGGAGGGGAAATTAAGAGACATCAGGCCTGAAAGAGGAGTTATATCCACCCCTTTTACTTCCCACATGGATAAATTGGGGCCCAGGGCGGGAAAGAAAGAAACTCCCCACCTCGCGCACGCAGATCCCGGGGTTTCGGAGATACCATCCATTATTAAAACTCTGTACTCGGGCGGGGCTGTGCCCTAACTGTACGGTCCCCTCTCGCTCCTCTTCCATTTGTGCCTTCTTTCGGCCAAGCTTGCGAAACAGCGGGAGGGCGCAGGTCTGTGACCAACAGACACTCGTGTTGGCAACTCTCTTTGCGCCGTGTTGGAGGCATTGATTCACTCATCAGATACTTACCGGGGCCCTGATCTGAAAAACCAAAGTCTTTGCCTAAATTGTAGTTGGGGAAACGAATAATAGACTGATGAAGAAATGTCTGTCGGCCGCGGTGTCTATCACAAACTGCAAACGGGGAATGATTGGCGAGCGTAGAATTCTTAGAGCGACCGAGAGGGTGGCATTGTAGTGAGGCCGTGGGTGAAATCAAGGTAACAAGGCGTAAGTACCAGAGAGAGGCAGGTGCAGTGGCCCTGAGCTAGAAATAAGCCTGGTTTGTTTCACGAACAGCCTTCTGCAGGGAGGGAAAGAGCAGAGATGTGGTGTCTGCTTGGAAGTGAAAGGAATTTCTAGACATAGGGAAGTTTCTGTAATTATGTTTAGTGACAAGTGCTTGGATAATTTTCTTCAGTGCCACCAGCAGATGGGGTTGAGGGAAGTGAAGGCATGAAATACCAGTCTTCCAAAATCAAACCTTCCTTTCAGTTGACATTTATTCAGTGCCTACTTATTCCCGGTGCAGTCTTGAGCATTGGCAGGAGATATGTGAAACACAGGGTTTTTAGCGAACAACGATTGGCTGGGGGTGGGGAGGTAGGGGGTGCCAGACTGGAGCACGCATGCTCTACTTAATCTGCTAAATTTTTTTCAAACAGGGGCAAAGTGTATTTGAAAAAGTAAGAGTGAGGGAGAAACTAGGTCTGTGGTGCCAGCTTGGGCTGACTAAAGAGGAAAAGGCAAGATAAGAGCCCTCGGGGGACACGAGTGGCCCTGAAGGAGAGCCTCACAGCCAGCCCTCGAAACTTTGTGTGCAGTGCGGAGCGTTCACTCCATCTCCCAGCTGAGGAAGCGGGTAGAGAGGGAAGTAAGTTGATTGAAGCAGCGCACTGCAAGCAACGAAGGTGCAATTTCAGTATTGATCTCCCAGTTCCACACGCCTCGCGTGCAGCTGTCCTCCAGCCCGTGGTTCGTTGCCTCCAGGCGGGAGTTGGGGTGGGTAGATGGTACGATTCACTGCCGTTTAGGAAGAAATACGGGTGAAGGTGCAACGGTTATAGCAGCACAGAAAAATGACTGAGTACTAGGAAAACTTGAAAGAGGGTGCGTTTGAATGATTCCTGTGAGCAGGCATGGGCACAGGCCTGTAATCCCAGCACTTGGGGGAGACTGAGGCCAGAGGATCACTGTGAATTCGAGGCTGCTCTGGGCTACATAGCAAGTTGAAAGGCCAGTCTGAACTTCATAGTGAGACCCTCTCAAGAAAAACCAAAGAACTATTCCTATAAGTGGGATTTCAGTAGTTGAAGTGGAGAAAATCCACAAAGTTAGTTATACAGGAAGGTGAGTAACTTTGCAGTGAAAAGGCAGACATCCTCATCAAGGGGTCAAAGTCAGCCTCAGCACCCCTGGGACAAGTTGAAATGTACACTCAACCCCCAGCGCCACAAGAGAGAGCTGAGGAGCTGTTCTTGATTGGAAGACTAGAGTTAACGGTACTTATAAACGCAAATGTGTGGTATCAGTTTTCTGATTTTGGTGATTTTAGTGTGATTATGTAGAAGAATGTTGGTTGAAAAAGACCTGGAAGAGAGTGGAGAGAGACTGGGAGGGACAAGAGGGTCTGAGATTTCTGGGGTCAGCCGAGAGTTACATGCGGAGAAGCGGTGTGTGCAGGACATGGCCACCAGAAGACTAGACGGTGAAGGCGTGTCTCAGGCTGTAGTGACCTTGCTGGCACCTGACTCTTCTCTCCTTGAATTTTAGCATCATGGACACTGACTTGTATGATGAATTTGGGAATTACATCGGACCGGAGCTTGATTCTGATGAAGACGATGATGAGCTGGGCAGAGAGACTAAAGATCTTGATGAGGTGAGGCAGATGCACTGCTTTCTGCATCTGTGTAAAAAGAAGGAGTTGTCAGGTGTGGTGGTGCATGCCTACAACCTCCGTATTCAGGAGGCGGAGGCAGGGAGATGGTCAAGAACTCGAGGCCAGCCTGAGCTACATAGTGAGACCCAGTCCTAAAAAGCAAGACAGGGCTGGGGATGTAGCTCAGTGGCACAAGTGTCTGCCTGGCAAGCACAAGGTCCTGAGTTTGATTCCCAGTATATATATATATATGTGTTATATTTATATATAACACCAAAAAACAGAACAGTGAAACAAGGAATAAGGTAAAACGTTCTCGTTACGCCATGTGTGTATCTCTGACGTTGCCTTTCACTCACTGGCGTTGCACTGCCACCGAGAGCTTAGCCCCTGAGATTCCCAGAGAGGGTTTAGGGGAGACTCGTAGATGAGGTGACTCTGCAAGCTGAGCTCAGGTTTACCTGGCGGGTGTCCCGCTTTGTCTAAAGGGTCTTTTGGCAGTCGTGACTATTTCCAATTTGGACACGATGGTCAGCTTTTCCAAGTGCATCTGCACGGGGAGCTCCCTCCCGAGAGTGAGTTTTTAAAGATCGTCAGATCAGCGGGAAGGGTAGGTACCCAGTCCTGCCCGATTCCCTTCAGAGGGCTGTGCAGAGTGGCCTGAGGCTTGAGAAGGGCACCAAAGGTGGCTTTCATGTACTCGCTTATTTGGTTTTTAATCCAGCCTCACTGTGTAGATGGGGAGGCTGAGGCTCAGGGAAATGAAGTATCTTTTCCTAAAACATTGAGCACAGTCAGGACTAACTCAGTTCTGATTGACTGACTGACTTTTGGTACTGGAGATGGAATCCAGGGCCTCTTGCATGCTCTGTGTGCCCTTTTTTATTATTTTTTTATTTTATTTTTTTGAGACAGGGTCTCACTATGTAGTTGAGGCTGGCCTAGAACCCATGGCGATCTTCCTGCCTCAGCCTCTGGAGTGCTGGGATTACAGGTGTGCACCCCCACATCAGGCCCTCTTTTATTTTTTGAGACAGGATTTGACTAAGTCATGAAGTTCCCAGGCTGGCCTTGAACTTGGGATATTCCCGCTGCAGCTTCTGTGTTTTCTGCGTGGTTCAGCACAGGGCGAGCACAGAGTGGACGGGCTCATGGCTGAGCAGTAATCTCTTGGGGTTGGGGAGACAAGTTACTCCAGGGACAGCAGGACAGCAGAACTGGCTGCCGTTTTCTCTGGCAGGGAAATGTTCTTCAGTATAGAGAACACAGTAAACCCTGGAGTGGTTCTCCTGACAGCTTACCTGGTTGAGGTGAGGACGTGTCTCTCATTTTGCTTCTCAGTACGGTTTGGGTGATGGAGCCCAGGGCCACATGCATGCTGTGCACAGCTTACCTCTGAGTTGCATCCCGGTCCCAACACGGTCTGTCTTTGATCTGAGCAAGGCCTTGGGAGTCTTTTACTGATGCCAGTTTTTTTTTGCTTCTTAAAAAATCTTTATAAAGAAGCATTTTTTGTTACATATGTAGTTCACGAGTAAGTTTCCTGCCTTCTACAGCTTAACCACTGCAGCTCCTGCAGGCTCTGGGGAGAGAGTGCAGCTCAGCAACTGTGACTAGCTGGAGGTCCCGCTGATTGAACGACCAGAGAGCTGATGAGTGGTCGGTGCAGAGCTCCCGTGGGACCCTGGGTGTCTTTCTGGGCCTGCCCTCTTCAGCTGTTTATCAGTGACTCGACAGACAGAGAAGGGAGATTCACAAAGCTAGTACATTAGCAAGCTCATTATTGGATAACAGAATCTACGTTCAGTGTGATCCCAAAAACCTGAATTCCAGGCTAAATAAACTAAACTCACTCACTCATTCATTCTTCCTGGAACACTCTGCAGGAAGTTGTAATGAAGACAGTGACAGGGCCCAGCCTCTGCCATTGGCTTTCTGCTTCCTATGGAGACAAAGTGCAAGAACATTCACAGTGCTCAGCGGGGAACAAGTGGCATCGGGATGTGAACTCAGTGCCACAGTGACGTAGGAGGAGTCAGCTTGGCTGTGGTGACTGAGAAAGGGTTCTAAGGAGGTGACATTCACAGTGGACCTGAGGAGTGGATAGGTGTCGCTATACAAAGTCAGTGGCTCGTGGTTGTGAGCCAGCTGCCCCCAGACTTGCCCCAGTGACTGGTTTCATGGAGGAGAATTTTCCCACAGAAAGAATAGAAGTTTTCGGGGAGATTCAACCCAATTGCATTTACTGTGCACTTATTTCTGTTATTGCTACATTGCAGCGTATAATGAAACAATTACACAGGTCACCGTAGTACAGAATCTGGTGTCCTAAGCTTGTTTTCCTGCAGGTAGTCAGCCCCATCTCGGGTAACAGGTAGACGCCCCCTCAGCTGGTGGGAGACAGTGACACCCGACGTGTGTGGCTATGTCCAGTCCACTCTTCAATCTCATTTGGTTGCTCTCTGTATAAAATGCTACTTCACCAAGATAGGACGTTGGCCATGGAGGCAGGATTTTCGGTGCTTTGTGGCACTCAGGATATTCCTTGTAGGCTTTAGACCAGAATGGATGGAGATTCAAAGTTTCCTCAAGGTACTAAGAGCACTGCCAGCTGGGCGTGGTGACACACCCCTGTAACCCCAGGGCTGGGGAGGCTGAGGCGGGAGGGTTGCTGTGAGTGAGTGGCCATGCAGCGGGAGCCGCCTTCCCGGTCTGCTGGGCCACTCTGCCGTGCTGTGTCTGCTCTGAGCCTTTTCTGTCACTGGGATGAGACGGTAACGGGACACTGGTTTCTTTCCCTTAGCCTGCTAGTGCCTGGGTTCAGCCACTTGTGACCTGTGCATGTAGAGCCATGCGCCTTCTTGCTGGTGAATGCTGTCTTGTTGCATGAGCACTACACATTTCATTTCTCCGTCCCCCCGGGATTGGCTCGGGCCCTTTCTGCTCTTCGGCTGTCAGGAGTGCTGCGGGAGCACTCACCGGGAAGCTCCCAGGGCCTGGTTTCCTGCGTCAGGCACATGTAGGGCTCAGGTTATGGTTTGAGTGCTGCCGTCTTGTCTTGCACAGCGGTCATGGGAGGGTTTCGTTTCTCTGCCTCCTCCCAGCCCTCGTTATCTGTCACTGACTTATTTTTCAAAAACAATTCCTGAATCAGTGGAAGTTGGCGATGGCGTGTTCCCAGCGTCTGGCTCCTGGGTTTTGCCTTTTCCCTGAGGAGTGTGCGCCACGACGAGTCCTTTGCTTGCCCTGGCTCAGTCCCCCTGGCCAGTAGCCTGTGCTTGGGAAGAGACATGTCTGAGTTGAGAGTGAGAGAGGCTGCTGGCGCCCATCCAGCTCTGTGTGGCCGCGAGCACGAGGCAGCGCTCTTGTCCCTCTTGTCACGGGGAGCCTCGGTCCCTGACGCCTCTGGGCCAGGCTCTGCACAGCTCTGTCCACTCACTCTGCCCAGATGGACGAGGACGACGAGGACGACGAGGTGGGGGAGCACGACGAGGACCACGCCGGGCTGGAGGTGGTGCTGCACGAGGACAAGAAGTACTACCCGACGGCCGAGGAGGTGTACGGCCCCGAGGTGGAGACCATCGTGCAGGAGGAGGACACTCAGCCGCTCACAGGTGCGGGGCCTCGGGCCACAGCCTCAGTGATGCCTGGCTCCACCGCTCCCAGGGAAGATTCAGCTACCCCTCTTGTTTTGTTTTGTTTTGTTTTGTTTTTGCATTAATGCTGTTCGAATACTCAGTGAAACCCTTGGTTTGCTGCTGGCAAACCTGAGTGCTTAGAGAGTGATGTCACATTCTCCCTGTGTCCAGAGAGCCTCTGTGGGCACCGGGCCTCCCGGTGCCCCCTCTTCACTGTCTCAGTCAGTCTTCTGGAAAGCAGCTGTGTTAGAGAGTGAGGAGGGCTTTGAATGGACGTTGCCCCCAACCTGCCCCTGCCCTTTCTCTGAAGGCCTCCAGGCCCATGGTCCGTGCTCCCTCGAGGCCTTGGTGGCATGCTGACCGCAACCCAGACATTCTCAGCATGGGTGGCCCTTGACCCCAACATGTGCTAATGTCGGGCGTCCTGCATCAGGCGGCCCCGCCTAGGATAAGGCTCCGCTTCCGCTTTCTGCTGACTGCGTGTCCTGGCTTTGTTCCCCTAGAGCCCATTATTAAGCCTGTGAAGACCAAGAAGTTCACGCTGATGGAGCAGACGCTGCCCATGACGGTGTACGAGATGGAGTAAGTCCCGGCCCAGCCTCAGGTGGGGCTTCCTGTCCCCTGAGGAGGTGTGTCCTGGGTGGAGAGGCCGTGGCCGCAGTGCTTGTGATCTGCCACTTTGCTTCAGCCTGCACTGGGCTCAGACATCCAAAATCAGTCTTTTCTCTTGCTTTCCTCCAGATCGCATGTCTTCTTCCTCTAAAACTTTTTTTTTTCACGCTAGGACTTACACTGAGCTACTTTCTCTACTAGTTAAGTCACTGCACTGCCCAGGCTGGGTTCAAACTTGGAATCCTCCTGCCTCAGCCTCCTAGTTTGCTAGAATTACAGGCATGCATCATTGTGCTCAGCTCCTTCAGATATTTAAAAATAACTTCTCAGTAATCTTCAGAACTTACTTCCTGTTCCTTTGCATTCTCAATTGTGGATCTTTAAATCTCTGGTTTTTGGGAGCAGACTTCGTGCTTGGAAACCCAAGTCACCTGGAGGCTCTGTGTGTCAGTGGTGCGGGCTGTGCTGGAGGGGTGTCCTGCTGCAGAGCCGCAGACCAGCGTGGGTTTCCAGAGGCCGTGTGCGCTGGCTGTGATGCCTCATCCAGAGAAGCTCCCAGAACAACACTGAGCGCCCTCAGCACCTGTGGACCATCTGTAACCTGAAGTGAACCCAGGGTTTTCCCGGCCCTTTTTGTGTTTTATTTTGAGATGGGGTCTTGGTGAATTGCCAAGGCTGGCCTTAAATTTGAGCTCCTGCCTCAGCCTCTCTCATTGCCAGGATTGTAAATTTATTCTGCCCTACTCATTTAACCTAAAGTTTGTTGTTTCTTTAAATTTCTAAATGTTTAAAATTTATTTTTTTTGTCTGGGCATGGTGGTGCATGCCTGTAATCCCAGCACTTGGGAGGCTGAGGCAGGAGGATCATCAGGAGTTTGAGACCAGCCTGGGCTACAAACTGAGTTCAAGGCCAGCCTGAACTGCAAAGCAAGACCCTGTCTCAAAAAGACCAAAAAAAAAAAAAAAATTTTTTTTTTTTAAAATTTTTTTCAGACAAGTTCTCAGTATGTATCCCAGGCTGGTCTTGAACACAGTGCAATCCTCCTGCCTCAGCCTGCTGAGTGCTGAGATTACAGGTGTGCAGCACCACACCCAACTAACCTAAAGTTTTTTTTTTTTCTAGTACCAGGAATTGAACTCAGGACCTTGCGCTTGTCAGACAGGCGCTGTGCCACTGAACTATATCCCCGGCCCACCTAAAGCTTTTTAAAGAGACACTTCTCATGAATCTGTGTTAGTGACAATATTTGGTGTCATTGTTTTTCATTTTAAATCTTGTTATTGCCAGGCATGGTGGTACCAGCCAGTGGTGCCCGTGGAACTCACTGGTGCCAACCAGTGAATCCAAGCCCAGCCTGAACTGCACAGCGAAGCCCTGTCTCAAAAAGCCACCAACCAACCAACCAGCCAACCACTATTTTGCTGCCGAAATCCCCAAGATACTCCATCCCAATCGCGCCCCTGGGGTAGCTCCGCGCTGCTCCCAAAGCCTCTCCCACGTGGGCAGTCTCTTCTGCTCTGTCCCTCCTCCTGGACCACTTTGTATTGCTCCACCTTTCAAAAGCCCATGTTTCCTCCTTTTAGTTTCTTGGCCGATCTGATGGACAACTCAGAGCTCATCCGAAATGTCACACTCTGTGGTCATCTCCACCATGGCAAGGTGAGCCTGCAGCTCAATACACGGGCTCCCCTGGGCCTGCCCCCCTATGGGCCCTCAGAATCATGGATGTGGGGCTTGGGGCTCCAGCTGGAAGTCCTGGTGGGGTGGGGCCTGGCTTCCCAGGGCTGGTGTCCCACTCCCAGTGCCTTGGTGCCTGAGCTTATGCCTGCATCTGGATCAACAAAAGCCAGCCTCACCTTGCTTCTTAGAAGCCTGCATTTCCTGGACATGGCCTATCCAAGGGAGCCTTTGTCTTTCCCTGAAAAAGCATCAGTTGTGTGGCTTCCATGCTGACCTTGTGCTGTCCGTACTCCTCACTCCCCTCATCCCTACACCGCGGGACTTGCTGAGGATGCAGTAGGTTGGCCCCTGGGCTGCAGGTCCTTACCACCTCTTTCCTTGCAGACCTGCTTTGTGGATTGCTTAATAGAGCAGACGCATCCAGAAATCCGAAAACGCTACGACCAGGATGTAAGTGGGGCTGGTGTGCTGAGGGCAAGCCATCCGAGTGCAGGAGATGCATCTTCTCCCCTTACCCTTTGCGTCTCAAGCATGGTGCTGACAGGATCCGCCTTCTCCTTTGGCTTCTGTTAGTAGGCTGTAGGAAAGTCCTTCGGCTTTCTCAGGAACATAGAGTGTATTTTTTTTTTTTTTTTTTTTTTAACATAGAGTGTATTACCCAGAGGTATTTTAGACGATCCAGCTGGGGATATAGCTCAGTGGAATAAGCGCTTGCCTAGCAAGCGCAGGGTCCTGAGTTCGATCCCCAGTACCGCAAAAAAAAAAAAAAAAAAAAAATTTAGACGATCCATTCCGCACTGGGGATCCCTCCTCAGTTGCGATGTGCCTGACTGACGTAGCCTGCTCTCCCGTCACCGTCACCGTATTAATAGCCTGCTCTGTGAATACCGTGGGACCTTGTGGTTTCCGTAATAAATTTAAACACCTGTGAATGAGGCTGACTGGGGCATTGGGTCTCAGTGCGGTAGGTGTTCGGTCTTGGCCAGGCTGACTGGCTGACCAGGCTGCTTGAAGGCCAGCCCTACTCTCAGCAGTGTTCCTAGGAGTCAGCAGGCTGGATGCCACTCAGCTCCAGCCAGACCCCCTCTCAGTGCTGCCCCGTCTGTCCCCAGAACCCCAGTCCAGCTGCTGCGTGAGCCTGCTGCCTTTGGTCTCTGCCCCTCCTGAGGTCAAAGCTGGAGCTGGGTGGGCGGGGGCAGGCTGAGGGCATCTGGGAAGGTGTCTGCGTTCAGGTGCTCACTGTCCTTTGTCTTCCAGCTGTGCTACACTGACATCCTCTTCACCGAGCAGGAGGTGAGTGGGCCTGGGAATCAGCGCCACCTGCCAGGCTCAAGCTGGTTTGTAGGAAACCTGAGGGTAGCACTTAGGTCTGCATCCTGCTCACCCGGCCCCATGCGTTTCCCAGTTACCCCTGGTTATGCAGGGTAGGATGGAAAATACGATGAATGTTTAAATTCTTCAGAAAAATTTTATTACAATAAAAGATCCATTGCCAAGTCCCCTGCAGAACCTGCTCACTTTGAACGCTCACCTGTCTCCCTTGCCGGCTTCTGTAGCAGCTCTGGAGCCCTCTTTCCCGAGTGCCTGCCATTGTGATGCTGTGCGCCCCATTGTCTTGAATCGATTCAAAGTGTTTCCCTCCAATGGTCATTTCTGGGGAAGAGCTAGAAGTCACGTGGTGCCGGACCTGGTGATTGCAGTGGTGGGAATGTGGCATCGTGTCTTTAGGGGCTGCTTTTCCTTTCAGTTGTGCTCGGTGGTGGAATTCACTAGCAGTGGATGGGAATGCGGCGTTGTGTCTTTAGGGGCTGCTTTTCCTTTCAGTTGCACTTGATGGTGGCATTCACTATTTTTGATCACACCACATGAAGACACTCACGAGGCTCCAGTACTGCTTCCACAGGGGGTAGGAGCAGTGGATGAGTGTGTTTGGGGGGATCAGTGCAGTGTTCTTTACTTTTTTTTTTTTTTTTTTTTGGCGGTATCGGGGATTGAACTCAGGACCTTGCGCTTGCCAGGCAGGTGCTTATTCCACTGAGCTATCTCCCCAGCCCAGTATTGCTTACTATAATAAATTTTTCAGAATGTAGGCAGTGATCCCCTTGGCATTAGGAAGAGCCCTGGGCAGGCACACTGGGGGGACAGGGATTCAATGTGGCCTGGAAAGGCCTGTGCTGGGGCAATGTCTGCCTGCATGAACTGGCATAGTTTTTTTTTTTTTTTTTTTAATTTTATTTTAAAGACAAAAGAATGGAGACATATGATCCAGAAAAGCCATAAACAATACAGAAAATACAAAGTTATACATAATATAGTAGGGAATTAGAACTGGATGTTGTATTACATAGTTATCTTCACATTAGTTAACATAAAAACATTAAAGGAAATACTAAATTATAGATAAGATAGTAGGGAATTTGCACTGGATGCTGTATAATATAAAGTTATCTTCATTTCTGCTAGTACAAAAACGACTGAGGAAATACAGAATTATAGAGAACATAGAAGGGAATTAGCTCTGGATGCTGTCCTACATAATGTTACCTTCATCTTTGTTACTCAGGTTACA